>JAHREE010000278.1:3071744-3205267 GCA_033628505.1 Tringa tobata | reverse complement strand
CCTCCCTCCCTGTGACTGAGGAGGCAGAAAACGGTATGTATTTGGAATGTAGTCTAGGATTAAAGTGACCTAATATTGTCCCAGAATTCAACTAGATATAATTTAATTTTCTATGTTGCAGAGTCTGAATAATCTTTTTTTTTAATTAAATGTATCTTGGATTCAGTTTCATGCTCTTTGCACAAATATGTCCGGTATATCTTGTGCTATAGTTAGTGTACGTGGACAAGTTACTACTTTTCATTTACACTTTATAGTAAATTTTGGCAACAAGTAAACAATGCAATGAATCAAATTAATGGGGAGGAAATGTTTATTGTTTAATATTCTTTCTGTCGAGGTTTTTGCTCCATAAGGCTGCTGTATTTAAAAGCTGATTTAATTAATACAGTATTTTTCACTGGCTAACAGCCATCTGCTGGTACTGGACATACATACCACAGCTGTAACTGCAAACAGTTTAAGTTTAATTTGCAAAAAGGTATCAGTTGTTCCTATTAAGTAGTCTGAGAGTTACGACCAACAAATTATCCACATTAATTCAACAACAAAAAAAGAAATAATGAAAATAATACAAAGCTGACAACAACAACAACAACAGCAAAGTTTAAAAACATTTGAGGGCTGCTGGTATTTTTCACTACCTACCACCTACATTTTTCAGCTAAAAGGGACTTACAGACAGTTAATCATATAAGGACTAACTATTTTAACAACTAAGTTTCCCAGAATTATGTGTACCTTAGTTTAAAAAAAAAAAAAACAAACACCAAAAAACCAACAAAACTTAGTTTTCTGATCAATATATTTTCGGTGGTTTTTTTCATTAAACATTTGAGTTCCTTAATATGAATGCATCTTTAATCTGCTTGAGTTGAAACATCAACATTTGCCTTAGCATGGCTTGAAAATGTGTAGGTGAGAATATTAAACTATCCCCAGGGGGATTTAATGCATTCAAGTAATTTGAAAATTTTTGTCTAGGTATTTAGAAGTTTGGGACAGTCTCTCTGTGAAGCAGAAAAGCTGGGATGCCTGCTGTAGCCTGACGAGGTGTTTGATGAAGCACAAAGGCAGAGTAAGTCCCAGATGGAGTATTAGTGCCTTATATATGCAAAAATCTAAAGTTTTAGTGCACCCTCTCCATCTGTTACATCTCTAACTCATATGCTGCAGTCAGCAGCCACATCCTCTGACCAGATGAAATAAAATATATTGTCAAAAAGTTCTTGACAAAAGTTTTGCAGCAAGAAAGCACTAGATTTGCTTGACTGCAAGTTTCCATTGACTGCAAGTGCAAATGATAAGCACTTTCCTTAATTAAGAGTTTTGAAGCCTTATTTGTTGTACCTACTGTATTCACAGGCCTACAGTTTGTGATTTTGGTCACAGCTATAGCATCTTACCCTCACCTGCTCTGTGCAAACCCTTTTTCTATTTTATCCCTCTTCCTAAAAAACAAAAAAGGGCAATTAGATTGGAACTGGTTGCAATTTTCTCCCAAAGCAAATACATACTACATTATGTGGTGACTTCATTCCTTTGCAGAGAGTTCATTAAGGAGAAATAGGAAACTCTCCATTAAGTGAAGAGAGTCAGGGAGCCAAGCATATGGATTTCAAAGTCCTGAAGAACATCCAACCTCTATATTGTTAATGTAGCAGTGCCCTCCAAAACTAAAAAATAATTCTCATTCCTCTGTGTCCTAAAATATATTACAGCCAGGAAAGTGGAATGCATATCCATGCATGGAAGTCTGAAATATCATCAGATTGATTTACCTGCCCTGCCAAACTTGGGCTATTTCTTTTAGAAAAATCAACTAGAAGTGCTAAGCCTCATCTGCCCCCTCTCATTTTAAAGGGATTGAAATGAAAAAAAAAGTAACTGTGAAAATGCACTATGTTCAAGGATAATGGGTGAATGGATTCCACTTTGTTATCACGGCAAGCACTGTGGTCAGCGATTACACTTCTATCAATACAACTGGAGCAATAAGTAGTTGTTTTGGGGTATCCTCTCTGCTTCAGAACTGCAAGAAGAGCTCTTCTTATCACAGTGTACAACAGTGCAGATTCAAAAAGCATGAATAACTTCAGCTAAACGTCATAGACGGACAGACCCGCGGGGCTCGAGGGGCAATCTGATTATATGCTCGGATCACTTCCCATAGGTCATTATATTTCACCCTGTTGCCCCTGAAGTGAGTTCAGTAACTTGCATTTCAGCTAAAGCGTATCTTCCAGGGTAGAATCCAATTTTTATCTGAAAAGATGGAAAATTTAATGATTCTTTCAAAAAAAAAAAAAAAAGAACGAGAACTTGGTAGATGAATTGTAACAATTTGAAGTTTCTCGATCAGTAATGTATTACTAGCCAACAGTGGGTCAGTGACCTGTATGAAATACAGTAATGATCTCAAGACACATCACAAAATCTATCTTAACTACAACTAATTGGCATCCCTGTTGGCACTTTCAGAAGAAATTACAGGAACTGAATGAGCAGTGAAAATGACCTACTCTCTCATTCCTACAAGGGAATCTTTTAGCTTAAAGTTGAAGGTGTTTTGGAAGAAACATATAAAACTGTGCAGTGTTGATGGCTCTGCAGTATCTGTTCTCTTGGGAAGTACAGAACTTCTGTTTCCAAAATTTTTAGTGAAACAGTTCTGTGAGTTTCCCCATTATTTCTATTAATAAATGGGAAAAATCTGGAAAGTATGGAACAAAAAAAATCTATTACATGAACATACAGGCACAACTTTGTTGTACCTCCATGGCTGGACATTAGAAATGGTACCACGGTTTTTTCTTCTTCATATCTTCACTTAGATACAGTGTATTTAAAACAAGTTCTTCACCTACTATTCTCACTGCTTTAGGGAATGCTAAACAGGCATGCCAGTCTTTTTACTGATTGTTGTCAACTCCACTTAGTACTTTGTTATATTAGTATACATTAATTTGTGATTTTATTATTGCTGCAGGGCATATACACATCATTATGTTTCAGGGCAGTGGCTCATCATTACGGTGATTATTCAAGAACGATGTGTTGATGGCTTTAATGGGCCAATAATCCAGTAATGAAGGCTCTGTAATGGAATTCAGTGCGGTTGTGAAATTATTCAGTACTCCACAGTGATATGATTTGCAGAGCTGTAAAGCTGTGCAAGTAGAATAATCTGTTAATACATCTTTTTGCAGCTTTTCAGGGTTGTTATCTATGTGTTGTTTAGGAATGCTGGCTTTCACACATGCAAGATTTCCTTGAGGTATTGAGGCCTTTTTTGATAATAGGGAAATTTTCGTATTATTTCACTGGTTGTCTGCAACCAGATTCTTAGAATACTTCATTCTTTTAGACAATAGTCATGAAACTTGAAAAATGATAGGAAGAAAATATGACTTTCTGTAATGAAAATAATTTATTATACTTTAGAAAAGAACGTATGAAATGGCCATTCATTGTATCTTTATGAAAGTGAGAACAAATATAATGGAAAGATAAAAAAATAATATACCTTGCATTACTTTCAGTGTTTGGTAAATGCTAAGACATCATGTGAGTATGAAGCATATTACAGCAAGTTATTACAGTCATATTTTCCTCATTTGTATCTGAAAAATTTTTCATGGGAAAAAATGTCATTGTATAAGATTACATATATGAATATATAGGTGTGTGTGTACATATAACTTACAAGCATGTACATATTTTGGTATTACTCTCTGATGATATAAAAGCATAGAAGTTTAATTTTTCTGGTAAATTGTAATGTGATTTTCTGTGAGTCATAGAAATAAACTCTTGTCTTTGCATCACACTTTCAGAAAAAAAAACAGTACAGTAGGAAACAGTATTGTCATGTGCCACTATGTGCTCCTGAGAATCTTCCAAGGTAGGGACAAAGAAGTTTCTAGAGTGGATGATCATAGAATCACAGAATCATAGAACAGTTAGAGTTGGTAGGACCTTAAAGATCATCTAGTTCCAACCCCCTGCCATGGGGTTGACATGACACCTCCCACTAGACCAGGTTGCTCAAAGCCCCATCCAGCCAGGCCTCGAGCATCTCCAGGAATGGGATATCCACAATGTCCCTGGGCAACCTGTTCCAGTGTCTCAACACCCTCACAGTAAAGAATTCTTCCTAATATCTAGTCTAAATCTACCCTCTTTCAGTTTAAAACTGTTATCCCTCATCCTATCACTATACTCCCTGTGTGGTGCAGTTGACACGCTGGAGCGAAAGGATGCCGTTCAGAGGGACCTGGACAGGCTCGTCTCTCTTGCAGGCCCTTTAGGTACTGGAAGGGGCAATAAGGTCTCCCCAGAGCCTTCTCTATTCCAGGCTGAACAACCCCAACTCTCTGAGCCTGTCTTAGCAGAGGTGCTCCAACCCTCTGATCATCGTTGTGGCCCTCTTCTGGATTTGCTCCAACAGGTCCATGTCCTTCTTAAGTTGGGGGCCCCAGAGCTAGATGCAGTATACCAGGTGTGGTCTCACCAGATCAGAACAGAGGGGCAGTCACCTCCCTGGACCTTCTGGCCATGCTTCTTTTGATGCAGCCCAGGATTTTGTTGGCTTTCTGGGCTGCAAGTACACATTGACAGAACATGATGAGTTTCTCATCTAAAACCCTCAGTCCTTCTCCTCAGGGCCTCTCTCAATCCATTCTCTGCTCAGCCTGTATTTGTTCTTGCAATTGCCTCCATCCTGTACTTGGCTTGGTTGAACTTCATGAGGTTGGCACGGGCCCACCTCTCAAGCCTGTCCAGGTCCCTCTGAATGGCATCCTTTTGCTCCAGCGTGTCGACTGCACCACACAGCTTGGTGTTGTTGGCAAGGTGCTGAGGTTGCACTCAGTCCCACTATCTATGTTGCCAACAAAAACATCTGACCCTGAGGAACGCCACTCATCACTGGTTACCACTTGTACATCAAGCCGTTGACTACAACTCTGAGTGCAACCATGCAGCCAATTCCTTATCCACCAAGTGGTCCATCCATCAAACCCATGCCTCTTCAATTTAGAGACAAAGATGTTCTGTGGAGCAGTGTCAAATGCTTTGCACAAAACCAGGTAGGTTATTGATTTATGATTTTGGTTAAGAAATCATTGGCATCTCAAACATGAAACACAATAAAGTAAATCTACTTGAAACCACAAAGTCTATTAAAAATGCAACTATTTTAGAGATAATCTGTGGTGCTACACAAGGATGTATGTTGCAGAAATAGAAGATAACAGCTTGGACAGTTAAGTATGTACAAAATGTTTTTCCAATGAACTGTCTAAAGAATTGCTGCTGACAAAGAAATGGAAAGACAGTTATCACAATGTATTTACTGTTTTTACACACAGCTCTCATTACTTTTTTTACACTCAGCTGCACAAGATTGTAAGAAATCACACGATCTCACTGTGTAATATTTCTCATATTCACATCCCTTCTCTGACTTAGAAAATATTTTCTTGATGCTCACCTTGATCTGTGAGCATAAATACAAACAAATGCTTTCTTTTGAAAATAACATGGTCTCTATGTAGTGTATGTAAGTTGTTATAGCTAATGAGGCCTCTTTGTTTAACTTAGTATACAAGAACAATACACAGTTTCTTTACTCCCTGGACATGCTATGCAGGTTTTTTGCTATAACTTTGAGAAAACTTGAGATAATCTAGTCCCAAAATATGAGATTTAACTTTTTTTAAGATTTGTTCACTGTTTTGTAACTTTCTTTGTTCAGCAAAGAGATTTATTGTTTAGAGGCTATGATTTTGATGCATCATCTGTAATCAGATTTAACTAAGAATGTAGGTGCTGTTTTTAAATCATATATGATTCAGGTTTTTCTGCCTTTAGTGGGTACTAAATTTCAAAACCTTGATTTAACATTCTGGAAAGTTGAGATAAAACCTGAATACAAGGTGACAACAAGTGATGGTCATGATATTATCTTAGTGCAGTAAATTAAAGACATTGCAGAATCTATCTGATAACACAGGAAACAATTTCAGATTACAAACTACTGGCTTGGCAGCACTGGAAAAACTTTGTGTGAGGTGATCTAAAAGAACAGTACAAAATAACCACAGAATTATTAGGTTGAATAAAAGCTGCAAGTTTGCTTCAATGTATGACTCTTTGTCAGTGCTAAGGTAGTGCAACAAAATCATTTAAGATTTGATGATCCCAAATACACTAGGACACCAGTCTGATGTTATTTGATGATTTCATGGCTATCTCTTAATAGTTTTTCTTCATGTGCTTCAAAGAGAAAATGACATCAACGCAGTAAAACTTGTCTCATTAAATCTCAAATCAGCAATGTTGGAGCTCACCTTGTTTTAAGGTGATAAACTGAGAAGAAAAGTATTTAAAAATGACATAGATAATGTAAATTGTGACAACCTGCTAATGGAAAAAGATGATATAAATCAAATTTTTGTGTACCAGATTGATTACAGGCTGTATTTGGAAAGTACATAAAGGTTTTTTGGTTTTGGATTTTTTAACTACTGCTGTTACTTCCTAGAGCACAGTACCTGCTACGCAATATGCAAATCATATCAAACTGAATACTGACTACAAATGATTACAGGGCTGGAGGAAGCACATCTGCAAAGTTTTGGGTCTTTTTTCAGGCAGAACTGAGGTAGGATTGAGAAAGAGAAAAGCTGTACACCAAGGTCGCACAATACTTTTTATTTCATGGAGGTAGATGACTGTAACAAGAGACTGAAATAAGTCATTCAAGTAGACTGGCTGAAGATATGATCAGGTCACTATTACAAACATTTAGAATGAATAGTATAAAAATTATATTTACTTAGAAAAAGGACATTGATTGTGTGTTACAGTGTTAGTATACTATACAGCATTCAAAATGTTCCAGCAAATGGACCATACAGGACAGAGAAAGATGGCAAATGTATTCCTGTGTGAATGAACACTGTATAAGAGGAAGAGTCCTCAGGTGTCTAGAAAGATGGGTTTTCTTATTGTTTTTTCTTTATGTGCATCAGCTGTAAATGTCTTGAGGCAGAGCTGCATCTCTCATTCCCAGGCAGTCATCTTTGTACAAGGCAAACTTGGCCAAACTGGTTGTTCAGATTCTAGTAGAACACACATGTCCGGAAATGAATTCAAAAGACAATCAGCCTGAGACATTTAGGAAGCTCTGTGGTTGGTGGGATGTAAGGTATCTTCAGGATCCAAATTTAGATATAACTGTGGAACTTTGATTAAACAAGAAGATTTGAACTCCAAATACTACTATATTCTGAATTATCTTGTATGGCACCACAGATTTTAAAAGGGTTATCTGTAAAAGAAGTTTCTTTACTTCTTTTTTCTTGCTATTTTTAGTGAACTTGTAGTTGACATGCTTTTATTGATTAAAAAACGAACAAAATAAACAGTGTTTACAAGAAACGGTGAGCAATCAATGGGCAGAAGACAAGCTTTCACTGAATAAACATACATTTCTATAGTAAAAGGCCAGAAAAAAAGACGACTGAGTTACTATTTGTTTAATCTATAATTCCTTTTGATGAAGTATTGTACCGGAATACTCTAACGATCTCTTGGAACCTGTAAGGAAATTCTCTAGATAGATGATTGAAAGAGATCAATCACTAATCTCTGTTGTTCAGTCTGTCAGAACAGAAAAAAATCCTCAAAATGTTTAATATGTAGCATTCATCTGACATTGAAAGAAAATAAATAGATATTTGTAGTTTGTGTTTACAGGATCACTTTCTGTACATCTTTATGAATATTTTTAAATTCAATTTAAGTTTTTATTTCTGTCAGTTTATCTTCTGTATGTTCATAAACTTACAGAAAGGTGATACAGAATGGATACTGGACTAGGAATGAGAACAATATTTTTTTTTGGTCTTCAACTGCTTGTCCACATGCATACAGAATTTACAGACTGAGTCAAAAGTACTAAAACCTAAAATGTCTATCAGTAAATACCCATGTCAGCTGACATGACATCCATATTTAATAAAGGTACTTCTCAAATCAGGTCCAAATTGTCTACCAGTAGGCTTACATTTTTCCCAGGATTTTTGCAGGAACAAAATTGTGGCTTGGGTAGCCTGAGAAACAGCCCAGCCAATAGTGCTGTTGAAGAGTTGCAGCCGTTGATTACAACAAACCCCCAACATGCTGGACTTGTTATGAAGGTGTTAATATCAACATCCTGCACCTGTCATTCCAATGCTATATCAGGTGCTGAGTTAATTTTTTTTCTCACCTCACCATCAGGATTGAATTTTATGGCAAGATCACAAGCCCTTTGCAGACCTCAGCTGCACATGCAACATTTTCTTCTGCAGTATCCCTTGTTGTCTGGTATTTCAGCCATTGCATTAAGATTTTCAGCAGCATGATTCGTATTATTCCTGGATTTGGTGTTCCAAAAGGTTCTCCATTCTGACAGACGGTGTATTTTCTCCTATTCCTCACCTTCACAGAAAGAGTAGTCGTGGTTCCGGGTGGCAGGTAAGCTTCCTTTTCATAGATCCTTCCTAAGAGACATAGCAAAACATTGTTCTGCTCCATTGGCTCTTTGGGCATTGGAGAAAAACAGTCCTGCCAAAAGCACTTCTTAATGTATTCTCCAAAACAGTGAAAAAGCCCCTTGATTAAAACAGGTAGAAAATACTTCCAACCTTGAAATAATCATAAATGGTGCTGGTGTGTGACCTAGTCTGGCTCTGCGTTGTGCAAAAGCCTCAGAGAGCATGCCATAAGCACAAGCACAGGATGGTACAGGGCGAGGGGGAGGCTGTTGGAAAGAACAGTCTCATTCAGATGCAGCTCACGCTGGGTCGTGTAAGAATGCATCAGAGCTTTTATGAATTCCTGGGGTAGTAAATTTTCATCCTGCTGACAACAGGAGTAATTGCTGTGTGCAGAATAAAATCACCTGTTTAAAAGTTTAAGTCCTATTTTAATGAAAATTTTTCAAGTTAACATGTTACTATGCAGGACAGAGAAGTTACATAATTTCCTCAATACTGAAAGTTGTATTTTCCACATTATCCTTTGTATTGATTGCTGATGATTTAAGCTCTTTTGGCATTTTGGAGGTGTTTACATTGACATTTCTGCAAAGGGGTTCAGAGTTCTCTTGTAAAAAGGTGTTATACTAGCTCTTCGCTTCAGTAAAAGGTACACAAATGAAAAGAATGCCTTCGTTAATAAACAAAGCCTCTATAGATATCAGAGTAAGGTTATCTTGTCACAACTGCCTCTGCTTGTGCTAAAACTGTTGTTGAAAAATAATATCATACACAAATTTAGTGAGAAAAAGATTAAAAGGTGAGAAAATGTTAATATATTCTAGATGGTGCTCAGCAAAAAAAATAATTATAAATATACATATATGCAGGACTATGTTCTGTAAGCAGTGGCTCAAGCAGAGCTGACAAAGGTCTTTTTTCTCTTTTAGAGCCACTGAAAATAGTGAATACTTGCTCAACTGTTGTTTTTTTTCATATCAGAGCTTAAATCAAAGCCTCTGTATCAACTCAAATTTTCCTTGAATTTTATAATCCACTTTAAGTCTTGATTTTTAAAACTCTGCTTTCTCTGGCCAAGAAAAGAATCATCACTTGTGGTAGGTCTTATGACACTTATCATTAATTAACGTGCTACTCAACATCTCCAATGTGCTCATAAGCACATTAAAAAAAAAAAAAAAAGTCTAACAGCTTAAATCTTATGTCAGAAATTCATAACTTATAAAAATCTATTGAGTTAGGTAGATTCCTTTTATTAGTAAGAAAGAAGTATTCTTGATATTTGCATAAGGAATATAATAGCTTCCCATGAAGAAGAATCCATCACATCCATCGCAAAGACATTAAGTAAGAATATCATTGGAATTGTTCATCTCTCTCAAATTATAAAAATACTAATGATGTGATGCAGTTCCTTTTTCACACAGAATATCAAATACTCGCAGTGACCTATTTCAAATCTGTGTCACAAAATCACTTGAAATTCAAATTTTTTGGTCTTGAAGTAGAGTTGAGTATATTGGAATTTAAACATTTTATTGCCCTCACACATAGTTTCACAAAAAGTTACAGCTCTCAGACAAATAGTCTGGGAAACTTTTTTTTTTCAATAGATCATGTGTCTTTTTATGTGGCCGTGTGCTCTCCCTGTTTTGCTCCCCCCAGCCCTGGCTCCTGCTCAGGCCTTGGCCACCGTGGCCATCACAACAGCAGTTGTGATAACTTGCACCCGGACTTTGGGGGATGGCTGGCAACATAGTCAAAATACTGTCTGGGGTGGGGACCTAGATATTTTGTTCCCATGAGAATATGACTATAGGTCAATTATCTTACTGTATAAATAGTGGATGCCCCAAGAGCCCTTTGAGATCTCCGGTACGGCAGCGGGCTGCACGCCAGGATCTCCCCTTTTGTGAGGACGCTCGCTTAAGGCTCTACTCCTCGAGGTTGAGAGATTCCTTGCCATAACAGACTCTTGGTAAGTAACTAATAGCATGCTAAACTTTGAAATCTTAGCTAATGTAAAGGATTGATTGCGCATATATAATCCTTTAGACATAAACCGTTGACCAAGTCTGGGACTAGGATTGGATCCAGCCGCACCTAGACTCCTCTCTGAGAAGGAGTTTAGAAAGCAAGGGGGTCCTTTCTGAACCTCGTGACTCAACGGGAGGGTCTCCCTGACAGCTTGTCTGACCCTGTCCTTTATGCAGTAAATAATAGAGTGTACCCTGACATCGAATCTCGTAAAACACTATCGCATTTACTACTGGTTTTATCGCACTTACTACTGATTTTGTTAAATCACTGTTTCACCTTAATAAATATTTCACTACTTCACTCTAACTAGTGACGCTGATCACTCGGTCCGCATCATTTTAGAAGAAGCCAACTGAAAAGAATGGTGGTACTTTATTTATGTAGAATACTTGCCAAATTATTTGGAGTTATAAACCTATATAAGTGTATGCTTTTGAAATTTTAAAGCTCAGAAATTCTTCATCTGATTTATTTCTCTCTTGCATATGTGCTCTTTCCTTCTTTCCCATTTCCCACTTTTCAGATAGGCTTATTCCTTTCCCACACTCCATGTGGTATTTCCTACTTTGAAAGAAACAGAACTGTGGTCAGTTCTTTCACATATTGACAGGGCTTATACTTCTGGTTTTAGCAGTGCCTTCAGCATCCTCTGGCCTGATAAAAATCTATTGTACCATAGGGTGTACACTTTCTCAGTGTTCCTCCCACAACTGAGCTTCCTTCTTCTGTCTACTGCTGCTTGAAATTGGTTAAGTACCCCTTCCTGCCAGCAATAAATCTGTAAGACTTGTAAAAGAAAAAAAATCAAGCACAGTACCTATTTGAATGTTGTAAATGTTTCCCTTTTTTTTCCTGATACAAATTTTTTCAGTTACAAATAATAGAGTAGTTTCATTGAGTCAAAATACAACCTTAATTACCTGTGTGAGACAAATGGTAGAAAAATTACAATTTTTTATTTTTTTTTCCCCGTGGAAGCATTCTTTGTACCTCTGAGTGCACATCCAAGCAAACTTTTTAATGTTTACACAGAGGTATGCCTTAATTGGTAAAACTGCATGATAGAGTCAGAACTGAGTTTTTCTTTGACTTTTCGTTTGGCTTCCTTTCTGACATTAGACAAATAAATTAGCTGTTTCTAGCAAAAAGATGTTGCATAATACCCTTTTCAGATTAAATATTGTGTTTAATATTAGGAGTAGGAACACAGAACTCTTGAAATATGAAAAATGCTCTTAACAGATATTATTATTATTACCACAACCTTAAAGAAATTTTAAAATATGGTTTTTCAGCCTGCAGTACTCATAGTAAATAGTTTTTTATTATTCGTTAGTCTATACATTTCATTTATACTTTCAATGTTAATTTTGTTCCAAACCAAATTTATTTAGTTGCTTCAGACACAGGTGTTTTTAAGACACTGAAGAAAAAATATAGCCTAAACCTGAAGTTTGGAAATGGAGAATTATTCTATTTACATTGTGTTGCATTTCTGAACTAGGTGGTCATCACCTGGAGATCCTGTAGGCACAGGGTCTTCTGGTTTATCAAATATTTAACAGGACCACAAGTTAAAGGGCCTTTGCCAGATGCTGATGAAGGCAAAAAGAAATCCTCTAGTGACACATATAATGTTTGCAGCACTTAAACCACGTCCCTTCATCTCCCTTAGTTTCTCCTGTAAAGGAAAATTTGGTCTGTCCACTTGGATTACTGGATCAAAGAGTTTTATCTTCTGTAAAATGAAGGAAGGTTTCTTAAAAGTGAAAACCCATCTGACATACAAAGGTTACCCCCAGACAGGATGGACAAGTATTTTTATGTCCACCATGTCTGGCTGTATTACCAGGAAAATGAGAAGAGGGGGCAAGGAGGAAAAGCCAGTTGCACAGCTGGAGATAACCCAGCGCACAACAGCTCTCACCCCACTACAGGGCAGGGATGTGGCTCTGAACGTATTCAGACCCCAGAACTACCATGAAGTGTTGTAACCACTTTGTATAGAGCTAACACATGAATAATATTTTTGAATGCACAGATATGCAAAAATGTGGAAAAATATGTGCACTTTGTGTGCAACATGCAGAGTATCTTTGGAATCATGCTGATACAAACACTTATTTGAGTAGACATTTGGCAGCTTATTTGTTAAGGTTAATTCACTTATTCACATCTTTGTGTTTGTTTCTGAAAAAATTAAAAGTTTTTTTCCAAGATTCAACCAAGCTCATCTTACATTAATAAAACGATTTATACTGAATTTGGTGCCCTTTTGTTCAAGTCATTGGTAAAGACATTTGTTTCACTGTTGGATAAATTATTGGCAAACTTTCCTCAAGAGCAGCTCAGAAGAATTCAGATTGTTTGCTGATCTATGATCATTTTTATTATAAAGTGAAAATGTTATGCTTAGGTTATGCCTATGCTTTTTTACTCCTTCTACAAAACACAAAATTCAGAACTGTTGTTTCCATAAAGGCTGAACTCAGCAATATGTTCTTCAATAATTGCTGAGAAGCCTTGACGCAGCTTTATTCAAGTCAGATGAATTTTCCAGAAACAGGCTCACTGAAAGTCTTAGTTGCAGCAAATATAGGAAAGAGATAGAAAAAGCAGATAGCGTGTATTGTGGTTTTTGAGTTTTTTTTTCCCTTTGGTGGCTTGACTTACTCAAGAAAGAAAAAGGTTATGTGTATTATATAAGCAATACGTGTTTACTCTGCTATCTCAGAAAAATCATGTGTAGCTGGAAAAACTCAAGGAACTGTGATCTTCCATTCCTGCTGTTGGTGATAACATCAGTTATTATTTTGTCTTGTCCTTTCCTTCATGTCTCTGTCAGAAAGATTGCCATAACATATCTGGAAAGGGCACACATGAAACACATGACATGATTCATTTCTTCAAAGGTCAAAATGAGATAGAGCTTTCTCTGACCCTACAAGAACAAGTCACCCACCGTAATTGCAGCTTTTTGCTACTGAGAAAACCAGACAGCCAACAGACACCAAAGGAGAAAGCAGAAACCTGTGTCACCCATGCAATATGATGGTGTAAGGACAAAGACCCAAGCTGAGGGGGAAAGTTTACATATATTTCTATGAGGCTACCGCACAACCCTGGGAGCAGATGCAAGGGAAATCAGGTTTGTCTGCTTTCCCAGAGCAGCTGCATACAGCAGCTGTGTTAAGCAGCAAAGCCATCCTTCCTCACATAAATTCCCTCAGAGACTGTGAAGCTCAAAGCAAAATGTACGTTTCCCACTGTCACATTTATGGTTAGATGACTGTGTACAGATTCTCACTCCTTCGTAATTCCACACAAGTTCAACCTTTTCCCACTTCTATTCCTCTCTGTTTCATTATTTCTGGACTGTCTGGAAAGGTATTCCTCCAGTGTTTAGTTCCTGATCAGTACATACAAATCTCTAGGAAAATGTTTCCATGGGCTGAGAGCCTTTTTCATTGCCTTTTTCTTCTTCCCGATTAGCAGTTAGGATGAACAGTTTCTTCTTCTTCAGGGCAGCAAGCTCCATTACTACCCAAGTCTTCTCTTCAAACTAAGGTAAAATGGGTAAAAGAAAACGGCTCAGCAAGCAAAAATAAAACCTGTATTGGCTGGCCCATCAGCATCACACACTGCTGTTTGAATGGGATGGTCTGGTTGTCAGTGAGGAAATGGGCTTGTCACAAACTAGGAAGGCAACCAAAAATTCCCAAGTCATGAATCTTGGGCATTCCTGCATCTCTGGAAGAAACAACACAACCAAGCCTCTCTCTTTTGGGTGTCAGTGATTGCTGCCTTTCTTCTCATCCTCCTCTATGATATCTGGAATAAACCATCTTAAAAAATAAAACTTCATATCTAATTGGCAGTTTATACAAATACCCCTGTCCTGAAACAGCTCAAATATTGATAGGGAAAAGCGTGGATACTCTGCTTGGTAGGCAGTTCACTTTAAGATTAATAAAGGAAACTGGTCGTAGATCATTAATCTATGTAAATGCTTGGTTCACAGGGAGTGTGTGTAAACCATAGAGGGAACGACCCCGCATGTTTCTCCAAGGGGTGGGTATGTGGTACATTGTCATATTAGAGCTTGCAGTGCGATGTTTGCATTATAACATATCTCAATATAAAAAGGCAGCAAGTTGGGAATGAAGTTGAGAGCTTGAGATCTCCTCAGATTCTGTGTATTGCTTCAATTCCTCGGTTGCCAAGTCAGAAAAACTCATGTGTCCTGGCACATTTTGAATTTTCCAGCTACATCATTTGGTCTAATAAATACTCCCCCTTGCCACTCGTATTCTTAGGTAACCCTGCCTGTATTAATGCAACTGCACCACAGCTGTACTGCTATAGGCAGGACTTGGTGTTCCCTGCTTATTTTGCTTTTTGCTGTACTAAATTAGGACTCTAGTTTACATTTGGCCTAATTTCTTCTCTCTTAGGTGAGGCAGCGTGATGATGTACACAGCATGACGTATTTAGCTTCAGGCTAGGCATTAGGCCATTCTTCCTTTTGTGGGCGTTTAACTTCACTTGCACAGACTCCCGTGTTCCATGGGATGGGGCGTTTGGCAGGCAGGTGAAGTGATCAGCTTACCTTTTGTCACATGGTTATTCCTGGGAGTTAGAGCAAATAGGTATTGCTAACAGCAGCTTAGCAGTACTCCTGCTATACAGTTTACGACTTCCCTCACTTATCTAAAGTGTTCTCACGCTTAAATATGTCCATATTTAGCTGTATCCTTTTAACTAAAAAGATCATTGCAATTTTTATGCCCTGGTTAGATGTACTGTATACGATGCAAAGATACCATTTGAAGTTATATTTCTTACTTGAATGATATGAATGTTCTTCCCCCGCCTTATAAATGTCTTGATGTTTTTCTTCATTTGAAAACAGCTGCAGTGGTTTTGAAAACTATTGTCCTTTACTAGTCTTTCCGGCTAGGAGGAGTGACATTGTCAGCCTTTATGCCGCATGAAAGCTTTTAACTTGCAAACACAGCCTTTCTCACTCACATAATATCTGATTTATGTACTCTGAAAAAGAGGAAAAAAAAAAAAATGGCAGCAACATTTGCTATTTAATAACATACAGAAAAAAATACTTTAAAGTCAGCCATGCATGAAGGAAACATACAGGAAAGGACCTTAAATACAAGCTGCTGACAGATCATGAACCAAACTGCCTTTTATGTATCTTGAAGAGAAAACTTTGTAATCATCTATGCCATCAGTAGTGACAGCATATTCACTGAAATCATTATACCAAAGTGTTATAAGGCTTGGGATTATCCGAAAGAGTAGAGAATGTTCATTTATTCATGAAGTAAAACTGAAAGGCTTCTGTGTAGTTTTGGGCCTCTCTTTAATTAGAACATCAGGGAAGTTAGGCATTAGTTAAACTTTGCCTGAATAGTAAGTTAATTATTTAAAAGAACAGAAGAAAGCCGAATATTTCCCTAGGAAGAACAAATAGGTTAATTTCAGGTATTTATTCTTAAAAGGTTGTCAAGAATCATTGTGTTATACTTAAATGCAGTGGGAAGACATTTGTTAAGCAGATAAAACATAAAGGATGTTGGATTCACTGTAACAGTGAGAATAGGCAAAGAAATGACAACTCAAATTTATTTTTTTTCTAAAGCCCAGTAGATAAGTATTCCTAATCTCCACCAGAGGTAAAACAGGAACAGGCAGCAAAAGACTTGACAGTATGTGTCTTCCACAGACCCAGTTTAGAGGGGCCAGCATCTAGAACTGAGATGAATAGTTTCTTAACATCCATTCAGTCTTTGATTCAGAACTAGTTAAAAAAAAAAATAATCCTTCCAGATGTCCTGCAGACATCATTGTTGACCAAAGGTAGTTTTCAGTCAGTCTAAAGCAGCATTAAAAAAAACACCAACCTTAATTTTTCCCTTCCAGTGAGGGATTTGTGTGTCACCACAAAAACAGTTGCATAGATTTTGCCAACATAGGGGCTGCTTGCCATTGCTAGTAAATTTTATTTGTATCTTTGTGTTTTCATCAATGGCTAATTCATAAAACACCGGAGGATGGTGTAGTTTAACATTCTTTATGAAGAATTTTATTATATTTTATTCCAAATATATTTTTTTTCTAAACCTGAAGACATTTAAAGACTCAAAGGTTGATATACAATTGTATATGCACCACCCTAATTTCCAATTGGTAGCTGACATATTTTTGTGCTATAACCCTAGAAGAAATATGTATTTCTGAGGTTTATCACAATTGTCACAAAGTAGATGCTCAGAGTACATTAGAGTTTTTCTGAAATACTTCTATTTGTAACAAAAAAGAGGAAATTTTGAAAATCAACAGCAATATCCAAAATATCTCTACTTGCGCTTAGATTTGTGATAATATCCAAGCAAGTTTCTATTCTGTCAGACTCTATTAGAAAATTCCACACTCTAGACAGCATTATCACATGCTGTCTCAACAACAAAATTGAGCAATGTGTACATTTACCTGAAACTTCCTTACCGTAATTTCTATTTCATTCAGACAGAAACCGTTGGATTATCAAATATAATGCATGTTAGAACAGAGATAAAAGGAATAGAGTGCACCTATCAAATTAATTTAGAGGAAGAAAACTTTATGCTAAATCTTTTTCATAAGACAACTTTAAATTTCATAAAAATATTTGCAATCTTTGACAGATTCTAGAAGCCCACATCCCAATATATCTTCTGACCATGACACGCAAATTGTTGGCAATTACCAACCAAAGCAGAGCTGAACAGAGGCTTTAGTATTCCTTAATCTGTTGTCTTCCCCCCATCTCTTAAAGTAAAAAAAAAAAAAGCAACACTGCTGGGATAACTTCACCTAACAAAAATCTGTTACATAGGAAAAGCAACTGTGATCTTCACAGAGCAGCTATGGCTGCTCAAAGTTCCTCAAATATCTTGAAGTAATTCTATAATATTTCTATGTTAACTGTAGCATTAATGGCAACACTAATCAATATTGAAGATTTGTCATTCAGAGTGCTTTAGAATAACATGAGCATTTGTGAACAATGCTGAGTATAATCAAAATGACAAATACAATTCTTGTAAAACATTAGCTTTCAAGGAATTTCTGAGGGAAAAAATTAGGTCTACGTTAACACAGTCAAAACTGCTTTTGACAATCTAACAGGTGTTTTGATGTAAAGCCTGAACGTGTTCCTACTGAAAACAACTGAAGCTCTACCCTTAGAGGTCCAAAGCATGTTTAGGACCTTGATTTTCCATTTGCTTCATAAAACTTACCATTTTATGATGTAGGATATGTTTTTCTAAATCATAGCCTCCAAATGTTTGGAGATGATGGTCATTGTAGTATGAATTCCAAGGTCAACTTTGAAACTGAAAGAAAGCCTTTGCTGATAAACTTTAAAGTGGTAGAAGATATAAAAGATAGATACAAGAGACAGTGGAAGGGATGGCTGAAAAATTACAATATAGGGCCAGCACATGGTTTCTCTACAGAGGCATCTTTTCTCTAATGACACTCAATAATGGTTGTAAACCATAAGTGGCAACCAATTATTCCCATAGGGAATAGTATTCTCCCTGATATTTCCACCTCTCTTCTCATGCCCACTATAGAAAATTCCTGTTCCAGAGGTTACATCTAAGACTTTTGAGTTCGTAGTTGCTAAAAGATATATTTTTCTCTAATTTAACAAATCCATTTCTGTACTTGTTTGTAGGGGTTTTTTTAGTGATTCCTCTAACAATTGGGTTCCCAGTTTGATTATTCTCTAGGAAGGTACTTAAGTTATTAAGCTATATAAGTTATATATAAGTTACCCATGTCTTTCTAGACATCCTTTCCTGAACTTACTTCAACTTTATCATATTCTTTTGAGGTAGAATGATGAGAATTTCATTATTGTGTAACTTGGATCAGTTAAGCATTTTGTATTTGACTTGAATTATTCTTTTAAGCCAATGAAAAACCCATTATATATTCATAAATAAAAATTTGCAAAATACATATCTGCTATTTTAAGTATAAACACAACAGATAAATTAAAAAATAAATTCAAGATGCATCTTAGCCTTCAATATTGTCAGCATGGTCCTTTCTATATTCATGCAACTCTATGAATTAGTCCACCACTGCAAAATTTAGAAGTCACATTATCTTTCTATAATGCTTGATACATGTAGGCAAAAGGATTTCAATAATTCTTTCATTTCAGGAAAAAAAATTCTTTAACATTTTAGTAACCATGGGATATGACATACTTTTCGTAGTCCTTTGAAGTGCACAATTGCCTTCTAAATGAAGGAGTCACACATTTGAATCTGCACTTTGGTGTACAGTCTGTGGATGTAACAACACATTCTCCTCACTTCTTGGGGCGATGTGATCCCTGGGGTGGTCAGAAGTGAACTTTCAAGAAGAAGTGTTACCAGTGAGAATTTACAGGGAAAGCCATTTAAGCTATAAAGAGATGTCAAAGAGAAAGAGATAAAAAAATATAGAGTAAAAATGTATTTGTCAGCTTTGGTTCATCTATGTATTTCTGTTATAAAGTCTTCTATGGAATGAGATGTCATTACTAAGTTGTGTATTGCTCCAACATAGCCATCCATTACAGTAAAGCCAAAATAGCACATTCCATTAATCACAGATACAAGGTTAAATAAAGATGTAAGCATATTGGGAAAGCAAGGCTTCAAGTGTAGATCACCTTGATATATTAAGCAAATGTCTTAGAAGGGGTTACAGGCCTGAGAGAATAATAGTAGTAAAATTAAGCAGAGCTGTATTAGCCAAGCTTAAGTCAGTAATACTCATTTATATTGCTGTAAAGAAATTGATTATTTGAGTTGTCTGCCATAGAGTAAGCAACATATGCTACATAACATTTGAAATCAGAGGGAATTTACTAAAAAAAAATGAGGACTTCAAATTGACTCAATCCATTTGGTTTGATAAATATCCCTTTCAAATCTATTTTTTTTCCTTACACGTTACTAAGCTGTTCCTTCTACGTTACAGAGATGAATGCACACAGAACCCCTGGTCAATTCATTCTTATGTCAGTGGTCATTCCAGCACTCTGTGCTTCAATAAACAAAGGACCCCAATATGAGCCAGGATAAGTCTGTGGGATATTACAGTACGGATGGTTGCCTTCTATATATTAAGACAGGTTGTTGGAACAACATGGTAGAAAGGACCATTTTGTTCCATTCTGGTTTTTTCCATCTTTTTCTCACTTCTCCATTTATCGATTCTGTTTCTTCCGTTTCTTTCTTTCGTACTGTTCTTTGTCCCATTTTACAGCCTCCCGTTCCACACCCCATTTCCATTTTCTCTGCAGCGTTGTTCAAAAAGTATCATTGCTCGCAGCAACTATGGATGTTTACGGTGCTCTGCAAGAGTAAAATATACCAGATAAATAACAGTACCTGCCAAAACCAGCCTGCAGTCTAAAGGATCAGAAATATAGTCATTGAGGCTTAACTACATTTCTTACTTGCATGCCAGGTTTGAACTGTTGGCTAGATTTGGACGCGGGAAAAAATGTTTTCATAATAATATCAAGTACTCCTGCATAGGGCTGGTTCATCTCCTGGTTCAATTTTGACAATTTATCATCAAATTACTTTGTTGCATAGATATCTGCCGTTACTCCTTGAGATAATTTCATTGACAAACATCCTACCCAAGTGTTCTAACAAGCTAACTTGTTTTGAATTATCCCAGTATTTTAATTTGACTCAAAAGAACTTCTGAAATACTTTTTTCCTCACAATATTTACAGGAGTTTTAAAGTGTAATAAGAATAATGTTTTCATGAATAAAATATTTGTTTCTGATAATATATATTACAAATATTTCAGCCCTCTAACTTTACAATGGTTGTTTCATAAGCGTTCAGTATAGAATCATCTAGGTTGGAAGAGACCCTTAGGATCATCGAGTCCAACCATCTACTCTACTTTACAAAGTCCTCCCCTACACCATATCCCTCAGCACCACGTCTAATCGTCTCTTAAACACATCCATAGACAGGTAGGAGATCACTGTGGACATGACATTTATTTTGAGAAGTGGAAAACACTTAAGTCATTTCTGTCTATTTTGAAGCATTTTATTCTACATGTTTTCTGATGAGGCTACAGAAGAACACCAGTGTTTCAGTATTTATAGATTATCTGAGGATAGCTGATGGAAAGATAAAACCTTTTTTCTTTAAATGTTTCTGGCTTGCCCAATTGTGTAGTTATTCCTCCTAACCCAAATTATTAATGGTGATATGGAACTAAGGTATATAGTGGTATGGGACGGTGTAGCACAGTATAAAAGGGGTAAGCGGGACAACTTCTTTACAGCAAAACCAACTGAATTTAAATTTTCAAATTACAGATGCCTAGAATTGCATATTTAATTTCTTCTCTGCTACATAAAAACTGCATATTCATTGGATTTAGGGGATTAACTGTTTCACAATTTACATGTATATTTACTATCTAGCTAAAGAATTAGAAATTTCATTGTTAGTCCATTTTTTAAATCTTGGCCTGAAGTTGTATATTCAATTTTTTGACTGTACCCAATGCCTGCAGTCTGGATAAGGTGATGCTTTCATTCTCCATTTCAATCTGCCCAGACTCTTATCTCTCATATAGAGCTGGGGAAACAGCCTAAATAAAAGGATTGTTTAGCTGTTTGATTCTAATCTGCTATAATTGAAAATCAAACTGCAGTAGGCATATTGAAAGATTTCTCACAATTTTTAGAATCCCATAAAAATATTCCATTCCTTCATTAATTTGGAAATATTCAATGGGAATTTTAATTGCTATGAATTTATTTTAAATAAAGAACTAAGTAAATAATTTTACAAAAATTGGAGATGTGAAAGGCTTTCTTGCAAAGGAAAACATGGAAAATATTTTTAGAATAAGAGTATCGGAGAATTAACTCCATCTAAGAATGGCAATACTCTGGTGTCTAATTCTGTCTTTGCCTCAGGAAGGGAATTATCTATTATTTTCTTCGGTGTAAAATCTAGTAGCATTTTGATTAGACTATATTTTTAATATGTTGCAATTGACAGGGTTATTTGACTTAGAAAAAATATGGCTGGGAAATTTAAGATTACAAATGTGCAAGAACTCCTGTACATTTTTCTTTTCCTTTAAATAGTCATCAACCAGCAGGACTCATTTTCTATAACAGTGTGTTGTTATTTGTTATGATGGAAAATAATTTGCTAGGAAAATAGCTCATATATCTGTCATAAACCCTTAATCAAGGGTACGAGAAGATTTTTGACACTTCAATTTCAGTGGCACTTTGTGCATAACTCTCACCAAAAGAAAGCATAAAATTGTGGAAAACCTGCCAAAAATGTACTGGAAAAACTTTGAGGTTTCTTACATATTTCTTCTTCTTATGATTTCATTATTTCTGACATAAAGCCATATTTGACTTTTCGGTAATATTTACTTTGTTGCATTAAACACTGAAAGATGGGCTTCCTGATCTGCTAAGCTAGTGCTGGGGAAGAAAGTAATGCCGTCTGGGCTTATATGTTTTCTTCAGTCTATATGAACATATAGGGGACTGATATTGATAGTCTTCTCACATTTTACCTTTACTTGACTTGCACTAAAACTAAAACTCTACTCTCCATACAAAATTGAATTAAATTGCGTCCCTATAAATCCATATTCCAAAATTATATTGATGTTGCATCATTCCTTAAATATTCTGAATGTTGTAGGAATCTATAAAAAAGTCTTATCCTGAACTTCAACTTTTTTAATACCTAACAAAAGATTAATGAAACACAGGAAGTACCAGTAGTAAATCTTCTGCAAGTAGGTAATTTGAGTGAAGCAAATGGAGCAATATCTTTTTATTGGGTGTAACCTGGCTTAAATAATGTTATTAGTGTTAAATAAGTTTAGCAGTATAATAAGGTGATCTGACAGTTCTCAGTAAAAGCCTTTTTCCCAGTTACATTAAATTACTTAGCTATAACTTCATCATGAAGCATTTTGTGGAATAATTCAACCAAAATAGATCAGTCATTTCCAAGAAGGGACTAATGGAAAACAAGAATATTAAAAAAGAAATTGACACGTTCTAGTATCCTACCACTATGGACCAAGGGAAATTCATTAACTTTCTGATGTTTTGTTTGTCAGAGTTATGAAAATCTTAAAATAATGCACATACATTGATCAAGTTCCAAGTTTGAGATAAATCTCACTGTATGTATGGGCAGCAACAACTTAGAAATTAGCATTTTTCAGACTTACTTTTCTCTATCTGTTGGCAAAAGTGACCATGAGCTGTCTCATAGCTCTCTCACTTTGCATCTACAGGTACAGACTGAAAGTTCCTTCAACTTGAGGGTCTGTGCATGTATGTTTAGTGTAAGATAAAGCTTGTTTATCTCTTCAAAGATACTTTTCTTCCAGCCACAAAGCTTTATCTCCAAATCAGATTTCTTACTGCTTTCTCATTAGCTAGAAGCCTATATGTGAAAGAAGATCCTATGCATTTAGGCTGCCTCCTCTCCCTTCCTTCCTGTCTCACTGTTGTCTTAGCCACTAAACTGGAAGAACATGTGTTGACACAAAGATTCACACTGAGGGTCTCTGACAAGGAACAGAACTGATTCCCTCTCAAGGGTTTTCTTTGGAAACTTTTTCAGCTCCTGCACAGAAAACGTAGGTCTCTGGGAAGGCAGAAGAGAAAACTCACACTATTTAAGTGTTTCTTCCCTACAGTATTATTCATCAGTCAGTTCTGATTCTCTCTTAAATTTTATAGTAGCCAGATGGTATCACAGAGTGCTAAGTGTCTGGATTTTATTTGACTTATGAAATGGCTTGAAACTCACTTCCTGAGTTTTGGTGTTTTTAAAGGAGATAAAACATTCTAGGTATGGCTTGAAGTGAACAGTTCAGGTCTACGTTTTAAAAATTTTGTGTATAACTGAGACACAGAGAAAATTTAACCTGCTGGATGCTTAGCCAGTATTGATTAGAGAATTGTAGCAGTTGGAAGGGACCTTCGGAGATCATCTAATCTGGTTACACTTGTTGTGAGCCTTACCACCAAGCAGGATAAGCAGTATAATCCTGGGCACAGACATATAAATCTGCAGAAAAAAAGAAAAAGTTCTATTACTTTTGCTCTATGGGATTTTACAGATCTTGGCACAATGGATCCAGATGCTATAGAACAGCACAAATGATGATAACAGAAATTGTTATCATCATCATCATACAGATTACCCCTGCTGAAAATTTTCCCTGTGCAATTGACTATGGACTAAACTTAGAGTCTCTTTTGTTAAGGTACTTAAGTTTCCACAACTGCCTTAGTTGTGGAACTGATAGTAACTGCCTTAGGATTTCAAAAACACTGAGTCTCCTAATTTCCCTGGAATTTTTGCTTATAATTATAAGGTCCCCAATCCAAGAAAAAAATAAAGGGATTTCTTTTCTTTCATGCAATCACCTGTATTTAGTTGTGAAAGGGAGTGTGAGATTACTTCACCTACTAGAGACAAAAGTCAAGGCAGAGGCATGGAAGTCCCTTTACAGAGAGCCTGGGCTTCTTTCTGATATTACAGCATCTACAAAGTTTGTTGAACTGGCTCACTCATAGCAGGAAAACACTTCTTGCTGAGAGAACAGCTCAGAAAGCTCAGTTCCGTCCATCCCATTCCACTTTCCCACTGAGTCTGTCCCAACTGGAGTTATCTATCTGAAAGCTGATTGCCAAACTGCAAGGATGTTCCTGAAAATGTTTCACATTTAATCCAAAGAGTTCCCTTTTCATCCATTATCGTGGATGAAGTTTTCAGCTAGTTGTGGATGATGAAAGCCATGTTAGATTCAAAGACATGCTTTTTTTAAATGGTTATCTTGAATCTATCCTACTATGTCTGGAATTGCTAAGAATGGTGGATAAAATTGGTATACAGGCTCACAGGAATCAGATGAATTTTTAAAGATATATCCATTAACATATTCTGACATTTCTGTTTCCCAGAGGTTTTCATAACAGTTTTCATATTGCTTGAATTATTTTCCTTTGTCAGGAATGTGCTCCTTCAGTAAAAAAAAATACAGGCACATCTATACAATCAATCTCCTCCTTAAGTTTATTGCATACACAAAATTCAAAGTCATTAAAGGTCAGATTCTAGTTTTCAGCCTGAAACAAATTTGGGCAGAGTATATGTAGTGGCACTAGCCTTGGTGATACATCAAATTTGGAAAGCAAATAAATAATCTTAAAATGATTGTGAAGGAAAAAAAGTAGAGACTTATAAGAGCTTTTATAAAAAGAGTTAAATTGAATTCAGCTTGCCTATATAACTGAGAAAGTGATGTGTTATTGTTCATTTTCATCTCTATGCCTTGTAGGAAACTGTCATGTTTGTGTTTTGTACAAATCTTCAAGCTGTGTTTATTGCCTATTCGCCAGTACTGTCTGAGCAGAACTAGTATTTTCAATTACCACAGACACAGAATCAAACTTCTCAGGAGAAGAAAAGTTATGAAACAGATTTTCAATGTGATGTGCTGTCCAAAAGAAAAGTAACAAAGACAATACTTTGCATCTTAAAAACACATTGTCGTGAAATATTTTGACCAGGCATGTGAAGAGGTACTGGCCTGCTTTCTGCCTATATTCTCCAAAGGTTCACTGTTACTGGTATTTTAGGGCTAATTTACTGTATTCCCATTGTAACGGACAAGACAGTAAATGAGAGTCTATAGTGGATCTAGTACTGGGGTTTGTCTAAGAGCCAACAAGATTAGCGCTTTTAACCGACTTGATTATCTGATACAGTCACTCCCTCTGCCCCTCTCTGAAGTTGGATCAGTCCCTGCTCTGCTGCTGCTCCCAGTTACCCATTCTGGGCATCACCAGCCAGGGTCCTGGGGCATCCCCTGGCATTCATCTTCATGCATCTCCCTGATCTCCAAGATCTACACTCCCTTTTGAGATCTTTCCCCCAACCTTGCTTTTCAAGACTCCTTCCTTTGGGGAACTCTTCTTATGGTGCCAGTTTCTCTTTCCAGAAGAAAAAGTCCCCAGTTTTCCCATTCTAAGCAGCCTATATGAGAAGCACAATATATAATTAGGCTCCTTACTGCTTCTGTCTCATGATTCTGTATTAATTGGAGGAAATGGGATGTGCCATTTCTGTTTAGCCCAGGCACTTTCAAAAGTTACAACCAGCCCCTACCAGTTGCATCTAGTAAGAGACAGGCTTCAGATTGAGAGTTCAAAAGCTCTATTTTAGACATTCACATACACCCAATTCTCTACTGCCTGTTAGCATTCACAGCTTAAACTATATTTTCACCAACAACACTCATTTATATACAGTCTGATATTCTCTGAAATAGGATTGTCTAACTGTAAAGTCATTCTATATTATTGTAGAAAAGGAGGGAAATGCCCTCTGCACAGTTTAGGATGACTTCCAACATTCCTTAAGGACTCTGCTAGCATTTTCATATGTGTTATCATCATGGTAAGTGCAGTTTGAGGTACATTTTTGAAGGTGTTTTAAATCAGATTTTGCTTTCTACTTGAACTTGAATATATTGATAAAAGAAGTAGAAGGCAGGATTGATAGAAGCTGTGAGGAAGAATAAATTCATTGATTCAGACTACAAGATTTGTAACTGGGTACAGTTTGTTAAATCTTCACATTACACATCGTATAAAAGTGCATTTCAGAATTTTCCTGCACGTGTACATATGTTCATAAAAGACAGAGTTTGCTAGACTCTCTGGCAATTAACATGTTATGATTTGACTTCCTTATAAATAGCTAGCTCTTTCCCAAAATGACTGCTTTCTGTATCAAACTCTTACTCTGTGTTTTTTGTTTTTTGCTTTTCTTTTTTTTTTTTTAGTTTATTGCTGTAGCCAATCCCTAGCATTGATTTTTACCTCCTGCTAGGTAACAAAAACTAAAAATATCTCTATGGTGTTCCCACAAATCCTCCTATTTTGCTTCATGCTTCTCTCATTCTTATCAAGCTTTTTAATCTCTTAATATCCTGCTTGGTCCTCAGCCCTTCTAATATACCTTTTTTAGTGTTCACTTTCATCCACCTTATACATCTTCACATCCTCTCAGCTAAGCCACACTTTTCTCATTCCTGAAATCTTTTTTCTGACATGTGTGCCTGGTCTCACCTGTCTCCATCCTTCATTTCTTTTTGGTACCACCACTACCTTTTATTATTGTTACCTGTTGCTGTTACTAAAGGAATTCACATTTGAGAACAGCTTGTAATGATATAAATCAACATAATTATTTTTTATTTATGACACACGTTATGTCATGTAGTCTGTCTTTACTCACGTTGGAGGAGATTCCAGACAATTTTTGCCCATTTGCTGTCCATTCAATACCTTGGGAATCATGAATGCTCCAGTCACAACTCACCCAGAGCATGGCATAGAGCTCCTATTGTATGGCAAATCTCCCGTGGCTTCCTTTAAGTGGCTGAGAGACCTCTTAGTGCTGTTAGAAAGGATTTAATATGAACCGTTTCTAGATCACAAATTATAATGAGTGGAGAGAGGAGATCACGTGGAAAGGAGGTGGATGCCACAGCTCCCAGTTACAAATTCAGCAAGAATGCAAAACATCCAGATTGTTATTCTAAACAAACACCTTGAAAGCAGGTTTCACCCCCATTCGTTTTATAATTAGGGCAAGGGACAGGATATTCTGAAAGCCCTTGCACAAGGCAAAGAGCTAAGGGGAGTGTCAAGCCCTACAGAAGATCTAATTCCAGTGTCTCACTTAACTTCACAATCTCTATCACAGTAAGAGGGGAAGATTCAGCACTGCCTCTAGGGCTCTACTAAATCTGAAGTCTGTGTCATTTTTAGAGCAAAACCTTTTTTTCTCTCCAACCTGTAATGACAATGCAGTGGCAGCCACCATCAGTTACTGAAGTAGTGTTCAGACCTCTGTTACTTCCACTGATTTTGGTTGTGGAAAGAGAGGCAACAGCTGGGGAGAAGTAAATCTGAAACCTGCAGTGTTGGCAAAGAAGTAGCTGCTGTACAAAACATCTTTGCTCGTTGCTTTGCAGAGTGCTGACACAGGCCAGGGTGAGGACTTCTTTATCAACTTTGCGTCTCAAGAGGGAAAAAGGAATAATGCACCAAGCAACTGCAGAAGGGCAAATTTTCTTTGCCCTTCTGGTAACAATGAGTACTGTGAGGACAAATAAAGACTGTGAGTTTGAAGTAGTACTTCCCAACAGTGTCAAATTATCTCCATTATCAAATTTGGATAATCCAAGACACCCAGCTACCCACAAGTGTCTATAGAATACTGAAGAATTGTTTATTATAATCTGACTCAGACTATTATCAGCCTTACCAATATTGTCTTTTCTACACTGAAACACAAAGCAAGCATATCTATTTGTTTCTTTTTTTTCCCGTATAAAAAGTATCAGTATTTTGAAAAAAAGAAGGAATATAATAATGGAGAGTTCAACATAAGGACAATGATGCAGTGTGGTATTTCAGGACTGTGGGTTAGCTACCACCAACAGGGTCAAGACTGCCTCCAGCAGGTGTGACTCACAGTGACATTCCCTCAGGAGCCATACATGCCCTGCCAGTTGATTTTGGCAGTTCATTCCTCTGGGGTTTTCAGATGATGGGAAGAGTGTGTAAATTCCTATCGAGTGGGTTAACGGTGTAAACCTGTCTCCCATTCTCCCATGTTAGGAAATGATGCTATCTCCTAAAACGTGGCTGCAAGGTAACCTTTAGTTTCTTCACTTCATTCTTTTTTCAGCCAGGTCTGAATTTTGCTTGGGCAGCTGTTTTGAGTGTGGATATATATTCATTTTCTAAAGGAGGTTGGTCTCATTTCTTTAAACTATTAGTCTGGATAATACCTACCAGTAGTTGTGTGTTAGCCTTTGCTATTAGATCGTGCTATTAGATGGTGAATTTCTGGAGCCTCAAAATTAAATGAGAATGAGAAATTTATCTGATTAAATTAAAACAGCTTGAATAAAGAATGTTATTTAAGCAAAAGACAGCAAAGATCTTCTTTGGCAAGGAAAAGAAGCATTTCTGAAAAAGTTTGGTTAACTGATGTCACAAGGTTATTAACAGATGATTAGTAAATGGGTTTAGGACAGTTTTATACTAACATAGCCTAGAAAAAAGATGAAAAAAAATGCATAGTAGGATGAACCTTAATATTCCACTTAGCTTCATTGCTGAATACATAGGGAAACAAGACAGATGAAAGGTTGATGAAAGGATTTTTTCCCCATCAAAATGCAACACATTTTTGTCATTTTCATCTCTATTTGTTATGTGTCATGTTCACAGAAAGAAAACGAAGAGCCAAGAGGTTACACTTGGTATTGCAGTCATATTTAATTGCCTTTTAAGACCTCTAGAATGCCCTTACCAGTTATCCTACTCCTTCAAATTTGCCTCATCATAATTTTTTTGCTACTTTAGAGCACAAATTTCATTTCTGCCTCTCTGGCATTGTCTCCCTTCACAGGCTTTTGCATTATTGCCCTCTTCTTTGTTGATTCCCCCATGCCTGAAACTCATGGCACTTTATAGGTTCAGTAACTGCAGGGCTGCATCAGGTCCTTGCAGACATGTGTACCAACTATCTTTTTTTATATTTTTTAGTTTATCAATCTCCCTAAAATCAGTCCTTAAAGTATCCTCCCCCTCTCCTCCTACCCCCGCCACTTCAAGGCCTTTCAAATTTAACCTCAGTAAAGACTCCAAAATTTCCTCACCACCCTGGGTATGTGCTGTCAGTCAGTTTTTAATGTGCCTGAGCTGTTTTGCTTATGTCTGACCTACATTGCAAGGTCCTTAGGGTAAGCTCTGTGTCCTCTTACTTGTTTGTACAATGTTAAGAACACATTCACCACTCAGTCAATAACACAGTACATAATAAAATGCCATCTATTTTATCATCACAGCTCTAAGCTTGAACTTTGGGGGAGGGGAGGATGTAAAAAGACAATTTGCTGTTTGGGAAATTGCTGAATTTACAGCCTGAGGGTGGAAGAAATCTTGTTTTCCCAGAAGAAGTTCTTCTTTTTCCTCCTTGTACCTCAATTATACACAGTATTTTTCTATGTAATGTATTTGGACTTACCCTCCAGTCTCCTGCAGATGTTGAGACAACTATCTTTCATATTCTTTCAAACTTATTTCTACTCACATTAAAAAATAATTTGGCCCATTAGCTTCAGAGCTGTACTGAAGCCTTACAATTAACCCTGAAACTGGATGAATTAGCTTTATGTTTTATTATAACCTTACACTCGAACTCCATTTACTCAGCTTCATTATTTTCCCATCTTGGTTTCTTGAGAAGCCAAAAAACCTCCAATCAAGATTATTAATGGAAATTTCATGTTAATGGCAAGATTTGTCCTCTACACAACTTCAAACCAAAATGACCCAGCATGTTGCTTGGCTATTCACTCCTCCATTCTGACCTCGCACCAGAGATGTAAAGTTTTGTCCAGTGGCAATATAGTAACGATACCCCCTTGGAACAGATTTTCTTCAAATAAGTTCTGACTTTCAGATCAGATGCTTTTCCACAGAGATTCTTTGTATGAAGTTTTAGGAACCAGGTTGTTTCTTTTTTAAATAGGTATAACCCAGACACGTTACTCTGCAATCAAATTATTTACTTCAAAGTTAAATAATGTCCTACAGAACTGAAATTCACCCTCATAGCACGAAAGCCTACCAGGCACCTGGAAGAGAAGATGATAGAACATGTTGTAAATCAGGGAGGAGAACAACAGATGACTCTTCAGTGCAAGAGTATCAGCTCCAGAATGAAGAAGGTAAGTCCTCAGCACAGGAAAGATATGGACCTGTTAGAGTGGGTCCAGAGGAGGGCCACAAAAATGATCTGAGAGCTGGAGCACTTCTGCTCCTGTAAGGACAGGCTGAGACAGTTGGGGCTGTTAGGCTGGAGAAGAGAAGGCTCCAGGGAGAATTTATTCTGGCCTTTCGGAACGTAAAGGGGGCCTACAGGAGAGTTGGGGACAGACTTTTTAGTAGGGTCTGTAGCAATAGGACAAGGGATAATGGTTTTAAAATAAAAGAGGGCAGATTCAAACTGGACATTAGGAAGAAATTTTTTACAATAAGGGTGGTGAAACATTGGAACCAATTGCCCAGAGAGGTGGTAGGTGTCCCATCCCTGGAAACATTCAAGGGCAGGTTGGATGGGGCTCTGAGTAACCTTGTCTAGTCAAAGATGTCCCTGTTCATTGCAGTGGGGTTGGACAATATGACCTTTCAAGGTCCCTTCCAACCCAAGCTATTCTATGATTCTATATTTCTATTTCTACCTCTTTCAAATTTGTATTTCATCCACTTAAGCCTCAGTTTCTCTAAGATAGGGCATAGGCTACATAAGGAGTATGTTAAGTTAATGAAAATAGTTTCATATTATACCACCTTACTTCTGGCTTATAAATTACAGTCTACTAACTAAACATGAATACACCCAGACTGATCCAGCACCATTTAATCTGCTGGTAGAACCATTACAGTCATATAATGCTCCTTAATTCTTCCTCTTTAATTTTCCAATATTTCTTGATCTTTACTTTTTTTCTTTTTTTCTGCTTAATCTTAGCATCAACCTGTATATGAAAATCTGCATTTTCGCTGTGATCTACTTGGCCCTCCAGTCCAGTTTTCAACTAAGTTTTAAAGTCCAAAATAGAGTTGGCTGTACCACTATGGGATACGTACCAGTAACAGGAGGGCAAATTTTGCATGTATTTTTTGTGTTTAAAAAAAGATAACCTAAAAAAAATTTGAATGTTTAGGATTTCTTATTTGAAACAGCTAGGATTACACAATGACACAATACAATGCATAGTAACAATTTCTTTCTTTAAAGAAATTATAAATTACACAAACTTTTAATAAGGTTTATTAAACTTTGTAAATGCATGTCCTGTCCTCTGGAACCAAATTGAGCTGACAGTTCCAAAATCTAAACGTCTGCATGTATGTCCCTTGACTAGAGACTATTTTATACTTTGAAGGCTTTCTTTAGTTTAACCTGATGCAGAAACAATGTCCTGCTTTTGCTATTGTTGCCTAGCCATTCTTCAGGAAATACTAATAATACAGAAATCATGTACCAATTAATTCATTGTGAATTAATGTGCACCTGCCTTGTCCTAAAGATGCACTATGTGACCACCAGATTCTGCACCTTATCTCAGACTGCTACAGACTACTTCAGTTATTGCAGACACTGGCCCACTGCCCCATTGTGAAAAAATTCTGCTCTTCTGTCATAAGGAGACTGTTCGCCTGAATGAAAAAATCTGGAATTTGGAGATGTTAAAAAGGAAAATGTGTCTAATAATAAATATTTACTGAACTGGAAAACCTTAATAGTGATGCTGTTCCTTTTGTTGTTGGCAAACAGGTAAGGTGGATGCAAGGTATCAGTTTGAAACTTAAAGAACAGGGAAACTAAGTTAGAAGTTGCAGCTTCTCTTCTTTACACTGCTAACGAGACTTACTGTATGACATTGCGAGAGGCACTTAGCTTCTCCATTTCCAAATCTGCAAATTAGATTAGTGCTTGCCTACCTCATTCATTTGTCAGATGGCAAAGTCAATGATGCATATGAACTGTTTAGCAATTTTTAGAGGAAAAGCTTCTTACACAAGTGTATAGCATAATCTGATACAGAGCCATAGAGTTGCAGATAATCTTTCTACCAGAGATTTGATTTTGCTAGTTAATTTGATTACAGTAATTTGTATAAAATGCCAAGACTACACTTGCTTCATTGTTTATGAATTTCTGTCTTCAGTGGATGACATTTAGGTGTTCATTCATGTGTCAGTGACTTCTGATGGTAGTGCCATATAAGATTTTGTTTGTTTCTCATGGACGTTAGTCAACTTTGTTCCTACCTTTAAATATTTTCTTAGATGCTAAGGTTAAGAAATAACTCTATTTCTGCTCTCAGTGTGCCCCATGGAAATATTTCTTGCTCTATCCTCTTGTACAACCCAGAACTAGTAAAAAGTTTTTCCTAGGAAACCTAGAGGCTATATATTTCTAATGTCCTGTTGACAGCTAGCTCATTCCCTTTGTTGTGACAAGCTTTCCGATCCAAAGCCCTTCACACAGGTAGCAGAGGCAGGCACATAGCTCTCAGTTCAGAAAAAACAATAACGAAACCTGTGGTTCAGAGGAAACAAGGAGATGCAGTGGGGTTATTTCTGCTCCTCTGCATACATAATTTTGAGGTCTGATTAGATTCACAAATGTTATTAATGATCAGATAACAACACAATCTTCCCTTTTCATTGCCACCTTTCCAGGTGCCTTTTTGAATGCTGACCAATAATTTTTTCCTGAAGATACTGTTATTCCACTTCATTCTGTTTAAGTTTCCTCTTCAATTCCACTTGCAAGTAAGAGATTAGGAAAGATAATAAGAAGTGCTTTTCACATTTGTAAAGCAGTACCAATGCTTGGAAACTTTGACTTTCTATTGCCTTGTAATGAGGCTTGCTTGGTCTTGGAATTATATTTCTTATGGTATGATGTGACCTCAGATTAGGGTTTAATTGCAAGGTATGCATTTGTTATTCATTAAAGTTAGGCTGAATATTTCCAAAAGGTGAGGAATATTGAAGATCTATTTTCAAGTCTCTAACCCCTTTGATTGCTTTCTGTATACAAAATGACAAAAAAGATAGATATTTCCATATATTTCCTTGAAGCCCAAGAAAGTCTTCCTGAAGACCATTTATCTGTATCATGAAGATAGCTAATTAACCCCATTTGAAAGAGTTATTATTTTACCAGGCAACATTGTACTCTATTCACCCTTTTTATCATCTATTAAGGAGAAGTGCTGTCAGCATGGTTCATCTCATACCCATTTTATTCATAAGTGATAGAAGCTTGAACTCGGTAAATCAGTTCAGCTCATAAAAATGAGAGGCTGATAATAGGCAGGCACACAGCAAACATCACTGCATAAGCTTTTTGTCATAGCCCTTGTTGTCAAAGTTGTTCAGTGAAACACATTCATCTCAACTCAGTACATCTGCCTTATTTAAGACCAAATACATGCAGCCTTTCAGCTTCTGAAGTTCAGTCACAGGATTGTGTTCTTTTCCTTTTTTCTGTATATTCTCTGTCAGTACAACATCACTAACATCAGAGAACTCATGGATTTTTGTAGAGTACATTAGGTAGAAAAAAAGCAAATCTTTTTAACTGCTTCCTCTGCACAGTTCCCAATGTCTGGCTTCAAATGACATGGTACCTAAAAAGTTTTGATAACTATGCTAGTTAAGTTATATTGTGGATACTATCGTACATCTTCATTTTATGCCAGCTTGCCTGGCAAAAACATCTCACTCTCTGTACTTACTCTGGTTTACATTTGTTGTGTTCAAGATATGGAGAACTATCGAGGTAGTCTATATTTTAATAGAGTAGGTCAGTGTTTTTGTATGCCTCACGTTTTTTGGAAGGCTTTTTCTAAAGATTCCATATGTCGTTTTGAGCTTGAACATCAAAATCTGTGCTAGCTGTGCCTTTGCTTTACCAGCTGGTGCAGAGCAGAGTGAGACATCATGGTCTAATAAGCTGTTGGTATGGTTTAAGGACCACAAGCCCACCTCATGTCTTAACCAGCTGTGACACATATATATTGCCACTTGCCAACCATAGTCACCCTAGATATGTAGAGAGGTTCTGGAGGATCTTACATCCTCATTTCAAGTCGGGACCTCGAGCTGGAGTCCTGTTAGGCGGCTTCAGCCTTGGTTCCCCCAGGAGAGACATCACTTCAATGTCACTTGTGATGTGCTCAAGTGAATACTGCACAATAATCACAATATTGCACATATAAGTGGAAGGACTGCAACTAGAAGAAGCCCTCTAGCACCCTAAATAGCTAATGTAAATGTACTCGTTCTGCATCTAGGCTACTAACCTCCTGTGTGATAAAGGTATTTAAAAATATAAGAAACAAGACTCCTAGAACATTGTCTTTTTTAAGGACAGCAAACCCTCCAGAATGCTGCCAGACATCATAAATATGTCCAGCTCTTCACATGGATCAAAAATATTCCAGAGGAAATTTACTGTTTCTAGACAAACAGTAAAGATGGGAAAAAAATATGTTTAGCATTGTCTATATGAAAGTTCCATCACCAATAAAAGTGATTAATTGAGCAATCCAGCACTAAACCAATCTGAATATTGATAAGTTTTTCCAATACTAAGCGAGCACTAATTGTCCTATAAACCATAAGGTGTACTAAGCATTCACTGACCTTATTACACATTATTTCCACTGTTTCAATGTAAGAAGCAACACCACTTTGCTCTCCTGTTTCCTTCCTTCTAGCTAAATCTGGAATCTTTTCTGTATTGCCTGCCTTTGGTATAGGGTGGACTAAAGACAGATTTAAATCATGTCTCAGAGTTAAAGAAAAAGTTATTTATTCTCCATGTGAAATTCCTTTTCCTTTTCCACTGTTCCCTTTCCACTGGGAGACTCTCCTCATACCATATTAAAATTGAAATAAAAAGTAAAAATTTAGGGGTTACTTGCCTCTTACTTTTTGTCGTGTCATACACCATTCTGTTAAATCTGAGAAAAAAAGAAAAAAAAAGTAGCTCTAATCATACTGACACTCAACAACTACATTTTCTAATGCTTTAATCTCTACTGGTTCATTTCTTCCTTAAGTATAGCATTAGGGCACATTACCTGTACTGTTATAGTGACATAATTCCACAGATTGATGTCATGTTATAGGAGAACGGAAAAGATCTCAGTAAAAATTTTCACAAAGTTTCCAAAAGAGGGAGGTTGTTGAATAGTTTGTCATATTACAAGTTAAAAATCTGTACATGCACAACAAACCAGAGATCAAGGCAGGCACTATAATTAGACATTTTGAAACTTTCTAATTGCAAGTTCTAGGGAAGTGACAAAAGTCAAACATTAAACTCCAGCATACTAATTAGCCCATTTTCCCAAAAACAAATTCTGAAAGACAGTCACCCAATTACCATATTTTAAGGTAATAATAAAAAAGTTAATACAGACTTGTAAACACTGTTGTTATTTGCATTTTTCATTATGAATTTAATTCTGCAAATTAAATGATATATTTATACATTAGTATACTGCATTTGAATTAATCATATTCATTTATTTGTTTATTAATATTTTGTTACTTAAATATATAAATAAATCAAGGGGAAATAAACATATCTGGTTATTTAATCAGATTCAGTACTGAACTTCCAGAAAATTCTGTAGGAAGTTTGGATTTACATCAATGGTATAATGAGTGGCCAAAAAAGAGAGGTTAAGAAAATTATTACTTCTTCATTTATTATATTTGATTTGTGTATCTGTATAAATCTGAAGGTTTAAAACAAAATAAGACTTTTTTTTTTCCAGATCTAAATGGCTTTAGCTAATAGAAGGGCCCCTTTCTATTACCTTGTTTTTAGTGACAAGGCAAGCAAAACTTAAAAAAAATGTTTCTTGCTAAAAAGAAAACCAACTGATTTTTACCAGTGAAGTGTCCCATTTGACACATGGTACATGAAGAAAATAAGTTATCTAGGTTTAAAAACCATTGAAAAATAAGGAGTTTAAGTTATTTTTCCTTTATGCAATAACCCATTGCTTAGTATACACATCTACAGTAGGAGTAATTTGCTTCAGAAGATGCGAATGCATATTTTTCACTTCCCCCAAACATGAGATTTCTTTCAACTTACCTCCCTCCCCCCTCTTTTTCTATGCCATTGACATCATTGTTCTATTTTATGAAAAATATTTACACGGTCATTAAAATAGAAAAGTAGTTTCTTTGTCCTACTGGATCAAGTGTTCATCTGGAAGATTAAACACATGGATTACCACCTGTCACTCAACCAGAGAGACTCAGAAAATCTTGGCGGTTGAAGTACTGTCTAAGTAGGTGGAAGGCTTCTGTATTTATGTACCCACTGTCTGGGAAGGAAAATAAATGTGTTTCTCTGCTGAGCAACTTAACCAAGGTATGGGATAAAAGGCAAGTGTTTTTCTCCTGCTGAATTTAAGATTTCCCCTCTTGACCTAAGTCAGAAAGGTGGATAATTTCACCAATACTGTTTTCTATCAAAAATCTAAGACATTAAACATTTAAAAATGTTTTTGAATGCTTATGTAGGCTCTGTTGCTGATCTATGTTGTGTGACCACTGAAAGATGATCCGTAGGATGAATATATTAATTTAATTTACAAATCACCAAGAAAGAAATGAGCAGGATGGCTAAGGAAATTCCACCTCTTCCCAGACACCCAAGAGTTGTAAAAAAACTGTGTCAGCTCAGAGAAAATGTGCAAAACCGTAAGAAATTACTCGTTATGTTATGCTTTAGGTTACTGATTTTCCATGATTCACCAAAAACTGTTGCATAAAACTGCGTTTGGCCATGTTGGGTAAGGGTGAGTGATATACAAGATACAGTAGCCCAAGGCCTGACTGTTGTTGTATTTACTGCAACATTTTGCAGCTTGACAGACAAAGCTGAACTAACTGTGATTTAGCAAGCTCAAAGTAACTACAACAGCAAAACTTGGTGATATGACTTAAGCATATGTTACAAAAGCCTGCCAGAGACACTGGGTGTCAGTACAGGCCAAACATATGGGCCAATGCCGCCTGCACTAGTGAGGGGGAAACAAGCACAAATACATTTACTGAAGTGAGAAATTCAACCATGGGATGATGAAACACAAAAGGCTTAATATCTGCAAGTTGGGGTAAGAGGAATGAGAGATGATCTCAGAAAATAGAAAGGAAGGTGGAACTAGGCCATAACCATAGCATTTCGCAGCAGAAATAGGTTTCTATCCATGGCAGGTGTGATTGCAGTAGAGCTGATATAGACACCTCTGAAAACATCTGACATGGATCCTGCCAAAATAGCAGTATTTGAGAGAAGAGAATATGGAAAGAAAATTGTGCTGAACTCTGGTTGTCTCTGACTGCCACCACAGTTCATCATATTTTCCAGGCATCTTTGATATGGTTCTGATTTATGCCAGTGGACAAAAAAGCTGCCTACAGATGCATGACCAGAGGAATGCAGAATTACCTTTTTCCAGCCCTGGCCCTGCCAACCATCTAGGAGGACTGGCCAGATACATGTCCAAGAGTTCTGTGTAGACGGCTCTCTGCCACATGGCCTAAAAAAGGGAAAGAAAACACAGCTAGTAAATCTGCACCAAGGAAATATTTGCCCTTGAAACCAATAGAAATTTCTTTAGGAGACAGTGGGTTAAAAGTTCCTGTAGAGAGCAGAAAGAAATTATCCTCTGTACAGTTATCAGTTTTCAGGGGCTACTTGCAGAGCTTTATTATTAGTCTTAGGTATTAGGTATTTTCTTTCCAAAGGTATCAGCTGGATAGACACAACAATGTCTGAAAGTGTCTTCTGCTTGAGAGGTGATTCTTTTAGAAATAGGTATAGGGAGGGGTGACACAGGCATCTCATACCTTCATAAGCTTATATTTTTTGCTAACTCTGTATTGAGAGCGCAGACACTAAAAGTATTCTGACTCTTGCCTTCCAGAATAGGAGACAAATATCAGTATTTGAACATAAAGCACCTCCAAACAAATACAATTCAATTTGAGTAATTTTCCTTCAGAATTTTTAAACTATTAATACCACATCAGTAAATACAACTAAGTTTCACAAATTACTAATAACATGAAGGGGCAGAACAGCATTAAGTGAAATGGTGTTTAATGACAAATCTATTATTATTCTAGGACTTATCTCACCAATTGTTATTAATATTTCACCAGCTCTATTAGAAATGAAAGAACAGAAAATGGATTAGAGCTCCTGTCTAAAATAAAGCTGATTTTAAAAATCTGTCAGAAAACAAAAAATAAGAAAACCCAGTATTAATTCCCACAGAAAAACTGCCAGGGGCGTATTTCAAATTCTCAAACACAGGTGGAAAATACACTGCATGTTTTCAGTTTTGATAATATAAAATCCCACCAAAATAGATTGATTATTTCAATATGAAACAATATCTTCAGGCTTCCTTCTTATCTACTCTTCTGCAGCAGCTACCACAGCATTCAATGAGAAGAGAAACACTGTGATTTTCTAACTTCATCAATTTTAATGTTTTCTCTTATTATTATGTCTATTAGACCTTTCTGTCAGTGCTCAAAGTTGGCTTTGACGCTCATGTTCACAAAGCCCTGAGTGAAAGCATTATGCTGTTAAAAATCTTTTAGATCTCCTGCCATCGTCTTTAACACGGAGCTTCCATATTCCAAGGAGATGTCCTGTTAGACAACTATATCTCTAATACCATATCACACTTTGTTATAGTTCTTGACATTTTTTGCTCCAGAGAAGTTGCACATTGGATTCATGGAGTCACTGAAAGTGAAGTCTGGAAGGTGTTGCCAACAATTATGGAAGAAGAACCACATATATTTTCCATATTAAGCCAGGAGCAGTTTTTTACCCAAGAGCCTCTACCAAGTCAAAATGCAAGTAACAGTCAGGAAAAAAACACATCTGAAATATAAATTTTACTGCTATTGTTATCTGCAAACTGCTATAAGACTATGATGGTGTCCCTTCAATTTTAGCTGTAAGAAAAGGGATCAGTTGTGAGCACTGAGAAAACAACAAAGTAGTACAGATCACAGTACTTAGCTGCAGAAGAATGCCAGTAGCATCAAGAAGGAAAGGTAACTTGTGTCTCTTCCCTATGAAAACATTTACTGTAGGGATGATATTTAGGAGGGCTTATTCTGTGAAGCATGTTTCTGCATCACAGATTGTTAGGGAGACCCACTGTGACAATGTGGCTTTTGAGCGTCATGGTTTATCTCCCTCTGAGTGCTTGCAGCTGAAGGCAGTCTGCACATCCCAGGAGTTCAGGGGATGTGACATCCCAGACTGCATGGGTTCAGTGGTTGTTACCTACTCACTGCTGGAAAATACTCCAAGAACCCAGTCAGGCATTAGCCAAGGACATCATGCAACAAATACCACATCAAATGTACTTCCTTACACTTCTCAGCATTTCTAGTTGTTTACCAGCAAATACTCCTGATAAATGGGATTACACAATTTTCTTTCACCCGCTGCAGCTAGACCGTGTAGTAGCAAAACAAACTGTTGACACAGAACTAGAAGTTGTCTTCTTGGATTATCCTAGTTCACTATACATCTAGTTTCCCATATAACTGATTTTCTTGAGTCACAAACAAATAAACCATTTCCATTATACTCACTGTGTTAGATAACGAGGCACCTTTTGGTGAATATTGGAGATAAAAGTGCATTCAGATAGTTCTGTGGCAAAAAATCTTTCTCTAATGTCTATAATGTGTAGTGACATATACATATTATATATACATATACATACAGTTTTTTTCCAATCTAAATGATTATATGAGTCCACGATTCCATGAATTATGGTTATCTGCAAATAAAATATGATTAAACAAAGAGGACAACTCTAAAAGTAAAGAAAAACAAGATCTGATTGTCTGTCCTTGTCTGTTCTTTTTTTCTCCCTCTTCCTTATCACTTTCTTTCTAAAACTTTCCTTTTCTTTTCCCTATTTTTCTTTTGTCCTTTTCTTTCACCTTGCAGTTTTTCATGTCTTAGATGAAGTGATTTCTTTGCTGGGTAATGGAAGTGGTACGTCTTTTGTCAGAATCATTATATATAATTAATATAATTAAACGTAGTGACATGTCATATATATCGTTGAACTAAATAACAAGTAATAGCTGGAGGACAGCTTTGAAAACCATCTTATATGCAAAGTTTGTAGGATTATTTCTTTAAAGGGATTTTCATCAACCATCAGTTACTTTTAGTGCAAGGTTATAGAGTTAATGGTACAATTAAGTCATTTGAAGCCATGGAGTAGAATGTGAAATGTCTCTCAAATTTTATTACAGAGAATGTACATAACAGGCTGAATTGGCAGTCCTGCTGAATATACTTTGTTCTTTCATTCAGCATTAGTAGCAAAAATATCTCTCTGCTTTCTTCATCCCGTGTATGAACCTTTGCCCCAAAATGACTTGCAGTTTCTTTTTAAAGCATGGCTTCTCAGTTCTTTGAAAGTCTATCCTTTTGAAAGTTCATTTCATTCGTGCAGACATGAATGAAAATTGAGCATTTTATAATTTTGCTTTTTAGCAGGCAATGAGCTCAAATAAGTAGACATCCTCAGCAACATTAAAGAATATGAAATTATTGTGCTGTGGCACAATACAGTTGCCTGTATTGCACTGTAATATAATGCTATTTTATGGAGTCCCTTAACCCTGCCTTCCCACACTATGTATCTGACTGTGGTGTTACAGTCTACACTCAAAAACATCATGAGGAGCCAAAAGTCAACTTAAATATGGGATATACACACTTTATACCTGAAAGCTGATCAAAGAGAAGGAGTTAAAAGCCACCAAATTGCAGATCAAGAGAACATTGGCATTAGAGGAAACAAGACCAATATAGGCTGTTTTCACTTAGAAGACTGATAGGCAATGCTAAATGTAGAAAGGGGAGGAAATAAGACTTCAAAACTCTAGGGAAAACACCTGAAGAATTAGTAGGAACAATGCCAAAACACTGTGAATCAGCTGTCACAATGACCCTTTGCAAAGACATGAAATGTAAAGAAAATAAGAAGCAGTACTCCTACAGAGGATAAAATATGGATGCTAGAAATTTCCCACCTCTGTTGCTATGGAATAAAAAGTTCTGTTTGTATCATTTTATAATTAGCTAAAGCAAGGGAAAACATTTCCCTTTCTCAGCAACACAGTTGTATAAATTCTGGGAGTGGTATAGGTGAGCTTCTCAAGTTGTTATTCAGGATTGACTTTATCAGGGAATTCTCTCAGACTGTTAACAGCTTGTCCTTCCTTAGAAATAGGAAGGACAAGTACCTTGGTTGAGCATTTCTGTGTTTCCTTTAATTGCTTGCTGTGGGCATTATTTCTTGAACTTCCCTTAATATCTGTTGGCTGGGATTTCAAGGAGAACAATGATGTCCAGCACACCCTTAAGGCATAAATGAAACCTATTAGAACCAAAGAAATGGGTCACGGTAAGTTTCTTCAATATGAGCCAAATTCCCCGCTGGTGTAAATGCGCATCTGTTCCATTCGCAGGTTGGATTAAAGGACCTTTACGGAAGGGAATCTTTAGTTTTCATAGTTCTGTACTCCATGAAAAATATTGTTGACTCACAGAAAAAACCCCACCTCTTCTTCAAATTAAAATGTGTCTAGTTACATTTGCAACTTGATTTCATAGCTTTAGGTGTAAGATGAATGAACAAATTGCTGTGTCCGGCTTAAAAAACAATGTCTACATACATCTACGTTTTAGGGAACTAATTAACGTTGTTGAACAAAAGTAGGTCTATTGGCACATCAGGGATCTAAACAGTCAGACAGAGACTTTGTGCATCAGTCTGAAAAGCTGAGCTGCCAAAGTTGCACTGAAGTTATAGTTTAGCTGATTAAATGCTGATTTGGCTCTAGGCTCTGACTCCTAACAAAACAGTGGCAAGCCAATTTCCTGCCTGCTCTACATCACCATAGCTCCATTAAAATCAGTACATGAAGTTAATACACTTTAACTGAATACTGACCTAGGCCAACATTTTTATAAGAACTGGTTTGAGTGAAGGAAATCCTAATTAATTATACACGGATATGAGCTATTTTTACATTGTTAATGAATGCAACCCTGACTCCATTCCATATTTCAAAATCTATTACCTTACGCTTAGTTAGAGGAGTCTGTTGTTCACAAACAGCTGATACAACTTCTTTTTACCATTAGGGGGTAATCCATTAGCACCTATGGAAAGCTAAACAGTGGGCTAAATACAAGTATAAATCTTTGCAGTAGTGGAGTTTTCACACTGCATGTCATGCAAATGTATTTAGAATCACAACTGCCCTTGATCTGTGGGCAGTTTCCCATCAACTTCCCTGGGAGCCTCACATGTAAGTCAGTTGATCTCTGCTACTACCACCACAATCATTTAACAGCATATCATGGCTGTGCAAACGAGTAATTTGAGTTCCCAAGATTTGAGTTAAGACATCACGAAAATTTAGTCATGATTTTTTCATGATTTTCATGATTTTTTCAAAAATACAAATAATTTTTTAATTTCAGCTGTACCCATGTCCTCCTGAAACATAGAGCAAAATGCATAGGAGCATGCATTGAATTAAAACAGATGTATTCTGATATGCTAAACTGCAAGAGAAAGAGAAATAAACACTAATGAAAACTCTGTCTGAAATTCATTTCTCACATCTGTAAAATTCATATACATACAAAATATTTGATGTAAAGTATTGGTTAATTTTTTGTTTTGGGAATTTTTGAATGCAATGCAGTGCTGGATACAGTCGAGAAACCACAAGTCAATACACAGCGCACTAGTTGTATCATTTATTATAAAACAGCTTTGCAGAGTGTTCTGAAAAGGATCTAGATCGAATGCTGATACCAAAGTAAATCAATTTTTATACAGCAGAGTTTTTACTTCATCAAGGAAATTTTGCCTGGCCTTGCAAAATATTCCACAGTTGACTTGAGCAACTAATAAAACACTCCGTCACCTGCACAATTCATTATCTGACAAAAACTTACCTCTGGGTCCTTGAACTCTGGTTATCTGTTGGTCTCCTTCTACACATTTATCTCTTCACTCTCCACTAAGAGGACAGGACCTTAGGAGAATTCAGCAACAGGCCCTGCATATATTCTAAAAGAAAGACATGACAATACTTTTATTTACACAATTAAAGTATAAGCTTATTTTCTTTTTTCATTTGCATTGTTCAGAAGAGGTTAATCTTTCAAGTTGATAACTAAACTTTCAACACAGAGAGAGACACAATTACACAGAAGTAATAGAAAATAAAATCTAGTTTTGTTTGGAAATCTTAATCAAAAGCAGAGAACTATCCGAAATCTACATCAGAGTTTTGTTTTGATGGAATGAAGAAGAAAGAAACTTAGGGTGAGTGGTTATGAAATTGCAGCAATACTGTGTGGAAGAGAGTGAAAAACAGCACTGTCATAAAACAATGCTCAAAGCAAAACCTTTAGAATGCATCCTGCATAGAAAAATGCCTAAGGAGTTCAGCACAGAGTATCATAAACAGAAAAGGAATTCTACTTAAATAAATATATGCATTTCTTTCCAGAAGGATAAAGTGCACAGATGTCAAATAGTAAGAGACAAAGCAATGTTATGCTATCTTTTTCTAGAATAAATTAAAAAAAAAATAATGCAGTGGCTACATTTATTAGAAAATATTCACTGCGTTTCTTCCGGAGTTTATAGTCTTGTTCTCTGAATTCTTATTCAGTTATTACAGCTCACTTGCAGAGTTCCAGGGCTACCATACACCAAGGTTTCCACACACTTCAGCTTTTTTCCTGGCAAAAAGAAAGAGTACACGTTTATCTGGACATTTAGAACAGGTTACTGGCATCTTTAAATCCTAAAGAAATGGACACAAGGTTTGTACAATAGAGCTGACATGTCCTGGCTATGTCAGATTCTCTTGGTATATACTATCAGATACACACTTATATATTCTTTTCTTAGAATCCTTTGTTAAATATGGCATATGAGTCAAACAGAGTTCTGAAACAGAAGGTAGGAACAATAGGGAAGGTTCTACTTTTTCACTACATCTTATGTCTAAAAAACAAGGTTTTTATCCTAAGTATGAGTTAGCATCCAAAGATGGATTGCAAATTCTATAAAGACGACCATGAAGTGATAGAGTTCATGATTCTTAGGAAAAAAGGAAAGGTAAATAGGAAAATAGAAATATAAAGCTTCAAGATGACAGATCAAAATGAACTCAAAAATTGTTGTGTAAACTTCATGGGAGGCATGGGAAGGATAATTCAGAAGTGACTACTCTCTATGAAATTATGCTAAAACCATAAATTAATATTGCCCCAAAGAAGAGGAAGGATAAGCATAGTAAGATCAAAATTGTGAACTCTTCATTGACCTCATACACAAGAAAGAAGCACATCACAAATGAAAACAAATTGTTGTTATTCAAACAGGTATAATAGCATAAAAACATGCAGATGTGCAAAGGCCTTAAAGGTAAAAAATGCCATTAAGCAAACTGAAAGTTACCAGAACACATGAATGACAACCGGAAAGCACTTTCTAAGTACCTAAAACAAAAAAATAGAAATGTTATCATATTTAAAAGTGGAAAGTTATTAAGAAATAAGGCTCAGAAAGCTAAAATGTATTTTGGTTTTTGGCATTAGTTTTCACTAAGAAGACATCTATTAACAAGTGGCTAACACAACAAAATAATAAAGTAGTATCATAGGTTGTAGGAAAAACATTTTAAGAATTTGGGAGACAATTAAGGATATAAGGTGAAGCCAACATGGATACATCAGGAACAGATCATGTCAAATCAGCCTAATTACCTCCTGTATCACAGTGAGCAGGCAGTGGTAATCAAAATGTTTCTGCCATATTAAAAAAAAAAAAGGTTTAACAGAAATAAAAAAAACTATTAAGACCAAGTGCAATGAATACTCTCAGAAGCTTAATTGCAGAAATCTAGACTGAAGGACAACTGGTTGGGCAGTAGCTCCTAAAAAGAAGTTCTAGGTCTATTGAATGTGTAACAATTTCAAGAAATACCAACATCATCCTGGGAGGGTAGCCCAAAAGATATGTGAAATAATCCCTGTCTCTGTTCAGACCTGGAAGTGCCTTGGCTGTAGCATTCTGCCAAGTTTTGAGCTGTCACATAAGAAAAAAATATGAATCTCTTCAGTGAAGTTCAGAACAGAGCAACAGTAGTAATCAGGCACCATAACTCAAAAAGGAACTCAACTGGATAAAGCTTGTCCAGCGTTGAGAGGAAAAGTAGAAGAATCAGTGGTCTCAAAGCATGTAGCAGAAATCAAAGAGAAAATTAAATAGTATTTTCTCCTTTCCAAGATACAAAAAGAAGTATAACGCAGCAAGATAAAGGTTAGATTTCAGGGCAGACTGCATAAAGAAAGCAAAGGACAGCAATGCATAGAATAAATTGTCTGGAACTCTTCATCTTTTCAGGTTTCCAATAGGCCAGATGAATATCTGCCAGAAAGAAAATAAGTACACCTTGAGCAGTGGACTAACAGTCCCCTTCCGTTCCATTTTCCTTTCACTTTGTTTAACTGAATCTCAGCCTTGGCCTCCTACACCTTATCAGGTAATGAAACTATTTTAAAAATACCTGAGGTGCAGAGTACATCTGCTGACAGAGCACATCACTCTCCTGTTGAGGAGGAACACTGCTCAACAAGTCATTTGTTCATGTTCGCAAAAATTAGAATAAGAATTTGGATTTCATCCTACTAAAATGTAAAAACTATCTGCTTTCAATGTTTATTAGGAACAGAACCAAATAGCTGTAAAACATTCACCTTTTCTTCTTAAGTCTAGTTAAGTTTTCTTCTAGTTCCTGCTCTTTGTCTTTTCCAGGTTTCCGTATTTCCTACATTGCCTATCAACACTAACAATTACTCGAACAGTGAGAGTAACAGATGTCTATAGTTGACATCTAGTCATAGTCATCTAGTCTATAGTTTAGAATTTATTTTTAATATAGTTACAACACTATATAACTTCTCATTTTTCAACTTTAACACATAGAAACTTATGAGGATAGAATGGAAAATCATGTAGTCAGTTTTATACTTTTACTCCTGGTTTTAGAATGATAAGGATACATTTCTGCTGACACCACCAGAAATCCATGATTGGAAATGACACTGGAGATCATGAATGACCAGAATCATCACCTATTCTCAAAGTGAAGTTTGGCTTCCTAGGTACCCAAGCCTTGGGTGAAACTGTATTGAAATCGGTAGAGTTATTCCTTCCTAAAACTGAACTAACGCTGTAGAGTCAGAATGATTCACAAAAAAGGGATTTACTACTAAACAGCAATGCATGAAAAAGCTTTAGCATTAGCAATTCTGACGATTCAATATTCCCCAGCCAGGGTTGTGTAGGATAAGGACAATCATATCTGCATGATGTATTATTGCAGCATTAAGTAGATGTGAAGCATCCATCACTGACCATCGCTAGAACAGGATATGGAAATCACTGGACCATTATTCTTTTCTGGAAAAACATTTCTTACGTGCCCAAGCTCTCGAGCACCTGACCTTCAGCCAACACATGCATACCTAACAATAAACTCATGAGTAAATGTTTGCAGAATTGGTACAGAAAAAAACTATCAGTCTTGGTGACAAATTTCCAGTCTTTACTAACATATAAACTTGTTTATAAATGTAAGAAACTGAAGCTTCAGTACAAGTTGATATTATAAAGCCTGTTTTCCCTAGGACTTCAAAATAATTTTTGCTTGTTTACATAAACCAAAAGAAGTGAAAGCTATGTTGCCGTAATGTGTTGTAGCACATTGCAGGATAATGTGTTATTGTGCTATGCTACAGAGTGATCTCAGGCTCTTAATGTGAAATTACTAGTGATATTATTGAAAAGATTAATTTCCCATTTTAATTCCAGCTCTAGATTCATTTGATATTCTTCTGTGGTCACAACAGCTTCTGATGTGTTGTAGAAACAATTGTACACTTTCGTGATGTCCTGGCAAAAAATCATAGAATCAAAAAACCGTTTAGGTTTGAAAAGACCTTTAAGATCATCAAGTCCAACCGTTCACCCAGCACTGCCAAGTCCATCACTAAACCGTGTCCCTGTGCACCACATCTACACATCTTTTAGATACTGCCAAGGATGGTGATTCAACCACTTCACTGGGCAGCCTCTTTCAATGCTTAACTACCCTTTTGGTGAAGAAATTTTGCCTAATTTCCAATTTAAACCTCCCCTGGCACAACATGAGGCCGTTTCCTCTTGCCCTATCTCCTGTTACTTGGGAGAGCAACACCCACCTCACTAGAACTTCCTTTCTGGTAATTGTAGAGAGCGAGAAGGTCTTGCCTCAGCCTCCTTTTCTCCAGATTCAACAACTCCAGTTCCCTCAGCTGCTCCTCATAAAACTTGTGCTCCAGACCCTTCACCAGCTTCACTGCCATTTCTCTGGACATGCTTCAGCACCTCAATGTCTTTCTTGTAGTGAGGGGCCCAGAACTGAACAGAGTATTCGAGGTGGGGCCTCACCACTGCCCAGTACAGGGGAATGATCACTTCTCTAGTCCTGCTGGCCACACTAATCCTGATACAGACCAGAATGCTGTTGGCCTTGTTGGCCTCCTGGGCACACTGCTGGGTCATATTCAGCTGGCTGTCAACCAACACCCCCAGGTCCTTTTCTGTGTTTAGAAGGATGAGCATACATTTCTGCTGACAACACCAGAAATCCATGATTGGAAATGACACTGGAGATCACGGATGACCAGAATCATCACCTATTCCCAAAGTGAAGTTTGGCTTCCTAGGTACCCAAGCCTTTGGTGAAACTGTATTGAAATCGGCAGAGTTATTCCTTCCTAAAACTGAACTAACACTGTAGAGTCAGAATGATTCACAAAAAAGGGATTTACTACTAAACAGCAATGCATGAAAAAGCTTTAGCATTAGCAATTCTGATGATTCAATGTTCCCCATAGGTTCACGGAATGAATTTTGCTAGATGAATGAATCTTAACCGTTACTGTCCCTCCTAACCTAACTTTGCTGCAATACCCTTTCAGAGGGATATTCATAGCATTGGCTCTCTACATGGGTGCAAGAAAAATACAGACTAGCTAGATAATTCAATATATATTTAATTTTGCCATGCAAAAACTGTGGGTCTGTGGCAGGTATAAACTGCACTTACAGAAAGAGAAGCTGTTCCTCTGGGCGTTTAGAAGTTACTTTGTAAGTCAAGACCAGTCTTGTTTCTTTTGCCATTAATGCATCTTAGCAACTACTTAAATCTTGTGGTGAAGTAAATGCAATTTCCTGCCTTGCTGTTTCACATTCTCCCCTGTACATATAGCATTCCTGTCTTCTGAAGCAGAACAAAGGCTAGTTAGACAACATCACATTAAGAAACTTGGGTTTGCTTCCCATCTTTCAGTTGCCCTGGATATCGATTGCTGAAATTGCAGCTAAAAATCAGTATTAGAAAGCTTTTGTTAAGTTTTCATATTTAGAGTTTAGAAATGCTCTGAAATTATTAAACAAATTGATTTAAGTTTCCATGTGCTCTCTGATTATTTTTCTAAGCTCTTTTCCCATAGGAATTGAAGATGAAAGTAATAGATGAGCTATTTTTCAAACTGAATTCCACTTTCAAGAATTTTTTCCAATGAATAAGTTCCAAATGAAAACACAGTGTTACTGTTAAATCCTTGGCTGTAGCTGACATATATGCTTCTAAAGAAATGAAATCAACAGCACAAGTGTCAAGACCTTATAACTTAGTTATAGAATTTTTCCTCCAGTTCCATTGTATTGTTTCTTACTACAGGTTATCAGTCATCTGTTTACTAGTCAGACACAAGTAAAATAAAAATAAAATAAAATAAGTCTTGAAATTAGAAGAATCACAATGCTAGCTATATGAAGGTTTTTTTTTTCAGCACAATTCTCTTTTCTTACCCTCATTTTTTCCCATTACTGATCCTAAATATTTTCAAATTTGATTCATGGATTTCCACATGGGAAGGCATTTGGGCTTGTATAGAGCCTCATTAAAGTCAATAGATGTCCCTGGGCATACTAGATTCTGTCTAGATCAAACTCTTTTTTGGATTAGTTTCTTGGAGCAATTACCAGTATTTTCAACTTCATATGCCTAAAGCAAGTCATTTATATAAAAGTGGCACAATTTCCAGAAGGACTGACAACCAAACATACCCAAGGAAGCTGATGTGAACAGCAAATGATTTTGAAAATGTGGGCATTTGTATCTGCACGATCACCAGTGAAAACAAAATTGGAGTACTGTATCTCCTTCTGATGTCTGTGCTTTAGAGGAGAGATTTACAGACTGAAGAGAGATCACAGAGCAACCCCAAATCTTAATTGAGGTACAAATGCAAGGAGAAGAGAGTAATTACGGAGGCAAGTCCATTTACTTCATGAAAAGAGAAGCCCAAGACATTATTTAAGTTTTGGAATACCTCCAAGAAAATACAATAACATTTTTTAATAATAGAAAAATAGTCCTTTAATAGAAAAAAAAGGGCTTTAAAAGTCTGGACACTAAATCCATGCAAATTTATATTAAAAATAAAAGTACACAAGTATCATTAGGAGAGTGTTTAGAGATTCAACCCTCAAAATAAATTACTGAGGTAAAGAACAGTTCTCCATTTCTTGACAAATTTATTTCAAGACTGCCTGCCTTTCTTTAAAATATATTTTTGCCAAACAGAAATGTGGTAGTTTAACACAAGTGTAATTAGAAGAAACTCTGTGGCGTATGGTTCTGTCACCAGATCAGATGGATGTTTCTACCTTTTAGAGTGTACAAATCCATGAAAAGCTCTCAGTGGAAAATCACAGGTGTTATATCCCCACATTTGAAAATTTGCTCTTTAGGTAAAATAATGGAGAAGATATAAATCTAGTAAATATTTCAGAAGAAAGAAGTGGAATAACATTTGGGATACTAAAAAATAACTAAATTTTAGTGATAATTGAAGTATAGAGTATGTGTCTGTGTACCTAAATAGAGCTCTTTTTGTTAATGACTTCTTTTTTCATTTGAAATGCGTTTTGAAGGAAAAAAAATCATGACGAAATTTTGGTACACAAACTGAATGCCCTGAAAGGTTTTGGGGTGACAAGAGTGGAGAGAAAGTTTGGCTTTTATTCCTCCTTTGCATGTGTAGTCACATTAAAGCTCTCCATAAATCAGCTGGCCTCAGGGCTACTTGAGAGGGACCACCCCCATCAATGAAAGCCTGCTTCAGTGTAGGGGGCAAGGTCTGTGGAGAGAGATAATACTTTTATTAGACCAGCTTAGGCTTGGAGTGAATTCAGTCTTCCGTAGAGACTGCCAACAAGGGAGTCCATTAATGCCTGTTGTGATGATGTTTTCTGTGGAGTGGACGACCAACGGATCACTACTGTGCATCTCTCAGGTCTCCTTCCCCTCACGCCCTCCGTTTCCCAGGGGTAAACTTCAGGGTGATTAAATTAATGGTCATGCAGTTTAAGTGCCTTCTGTGATGCACAATGGGGCAAGGTTAAATCCCCTGTGGACTGCGGGCAATCAAATTCCCAAAATAATTCTCAGAATAGAAACTGTCAGATTTTCAGCTTCTATTTGTTTAGAACCTATACAGCAGTTTCAGGATTTAATTGTAAATGTAGGTATCCTGACAGATGTTTATTATTCAAGCCTGGAAGACGCAGTGGGTTCTGTAGTGCTAGTGAAATGGGTACTAATATGAGCAGGAAGGAAACCAGACATTTTTAGAAGTTTGTCAGAGTTAATAGCTATTACAGTTCACATGAAATGAAATGTTTCCTGATCAATCAATGTTGACATTATAAGCAGCTTGTTTGCTTTTATTTGCCACTGTATGGAGTATTTTCATGTGCTTCTTTTAAAAGCTTTCACTTTATTGAAGGCATTATTTTGATTTCATAAGCACTACAGAAATGAGAAAGTCCTAATTCTCAGGGGCTTATTGACATTATTCTGTCTAAGAGTGGAAAAGCAGCTTGGCCAAACTTTTACTGGTGTAGGTTCAATTACACCAAGAGCTAGTCTTACCTGTACCTGAATGTACACAGCATGTGTGAACTAGGAAACAATATCTTAGCTGAAAAAAAAAAAAAGAGAAAAAGGCTTTTCCACCATCTTAGGTGGACTAGGCTATCTGTTCCCTTGTTACTCTACTCCTTGGCAGCACTGAGAAAGAAACTTCCCCGTAAGTCCATAAATGGAAAGTATTTTGCCACCTTGTTCAGGGCTTTCTCCCAGATTTATTGTACCGTACTATCTGTACTGTGCATTCACAAACAGTGAGAGAAGAAGGACCAATGAGTTTCCTGCTGTTCAGCAGAACAAGGTTGTTTCTTGTGCTTGTGCTCATCCTCTTCCAGCTGTGAGGAAATATTGCCTCCAGATACGGGCACTGCACGTGACAGCTATGGGCAGAGAGCAGCCAAAGCCCCGTCTGCCCCATTTCACCAAAGCTTTGGAAAGTCAAGATGTCAATTGTTGCTCAAAGGAGGTATTAAATACATGGGACAATCGATTGGTGGTTCTGCTGACTTAAGAGAAAACACTTTAGAGTGTCCAAGGATTATAATTTTCATTCAGAAGTTTACAGAGACATAGCTACCCTTTCCTGTGTTTATCCTTGGCAAAAGAAAAGATATTAATTCATCTCTCTTAGCTTCCTCCATGGATTTCTAATCCTCTTCTTTCATTCCCCTTCACCCCAGAGAAGTTGAAAGAGGCTCATGACTTTTCTTGAATACTTAACTGACTGCATTACTGAGAAACCTGCAGCCCAAAGGGCTGCTGAATAAATGGGTTGGAATGAATGAGATACTTTTTCCAGAGTATCTTCTTTTGGGAGAAGAAGATGGACCAGAGAGAAAAAGAAGGAAATATTTCATAAAAGTAAGTGCAGGATAGGCAGAAGTTTACCAGAGTGAAGTATGCTTTATTAAGTATAAAATTGCACCATTGCTATTAGACCTGTTTCAGAAATGCGGAGCTAAATATTTTCCACTGTGAGGGAGACTGGTGCTGTGATATAAATCATCATTTTTCACAAAAATAGTTTACTCTGGGGATCATATTCCAAAAAGAATGGTGAGATAATATGTTTTCCTAGAGGCCAGGATATTTTCTAACCCACTGATGCTGCTTTAATACATTCAGGAATTCCTGTTGGTTTTTTGTCATTGCTTCACTGCTCCCATGGGACACACTCTCTGACAAGTTGGCCCCCTCTGTGTAAAAATCATCCCTGTAAATGATGCCTTCACACTTCTCTGAATTCTCTCTCCAGAAGGAAAAGAATAAAACTCACCTTTGCTGTTGGCCCACGGCACATTTTAGGAGAAAAAAATATCAATACAGAATGCAATTTAGAATGTTGGTTTTTTCCAGATATTTCCATTCTTCTTAAAGACCTACAAAGAAATAAAGTTAGTCATGGTCATAACAAAAGTTCAATGTTTTAAAAAAACAGGCATAAGACAGTAGGCTTTTTTCTATAGCAAAGTAAGTCTTAATGCTTCTTTGAACTCAAAATTTAATTAAAATCTTCACTGTTATTTTATTTTTAATTGCTTAAGATTAAAGAACGTGCCCAGTATCAACATCACAGAAGTCAACAAAAGTTCTTTTCCTTTCCTTACATCCCAAACACCCACAGTTTTAGACACTTGTCAAGGCTCTGTTTAAACCAGACAGTGAGTTTCACCGGAAAACAGAAAAATTCCATTCTGGTGAGGAATTAACTTTCCCCCTTGGGAAAAAAAGGGGCTCAGGAGAACCAAAATAACAAACAAATTAATTCTACAGCAGAAGACAGAGGAAATTACTTAGGACAGGCTGGTCAAGAATAAAATACTCTGTGTGTCACTAAGCTTGAAAATACTGCAGGTACCCACAATAACATGGGCCAGATTTGAAGAGAGGATCTTTTCAAAGGGATAAGACCAGAATCCTGAACCAATTCAGAAGTTAACAAGGAGATCATTAGGGCAATTTCTTAATTAGGTGGTCCTGGTCCAGAGAATTGGGAATATATTATTCCCCTGAGGATTCAAGATAAAGAAATCATTATAAAAATCACACAAAAAATCAGATATACTATAATAGTCCCAAGAAACTTTACTGTAAAACCACATTCACAAATAAGTAAGGTAAAATAAATGCCTCCATCAATTCCTTATTTATAAGCTGCATTTGGTAAAAAAAAAAAGTCTTTTAAATAGATATAGGACATAAAGTAGCATGATTATTTCTAATCTTAGAAGAACTATATTTTCAGTTAACAACCAGAACAAAAAAATTAAGAGTTAACATGTGTCTTGTTTTTCAGTTAAGCATTGTTTGTCTATATATATATAAACACACCCGTACTGCTAAAAGTCTTTTTAGAACTATTAGCCATTTAAAATAAATAAATAAATAAAATTGTGCAATTTTAAGACCAATCAGTTCTTAATTGGAAATTCAATTAATATTAACCACAAGTATTTCACTGACTAAAAGGAGCTATTTCTACAGATGCCAGATTCTGGATAGTTTGACCGTGAAAAATGGCTTTAAAATGTACCTAAATGAACAGCCAAAAACAGTCCACTACAGAACAGAATTTCATTTTTTCTATTATTTCTCAGAGGCAAGTAGCATTAAAAGGAATTCCCAGTACTTGCTGGTGGTGCAGTCCCACTGGCCCTTTGGTCTGGCAGAAGGGCTACTGGGAAAGGACCTATCAAAACTTTTCCACGGGCCAGCATGACTCCTGCAAGCCTTCCAGCTGGATTAACGACCTTGGTCGGAGTGTGCCAGGGGCTGAGGTCAGCTCTGTGCTCACAGGCATCACTGCCCAGCCAAAAGAGACAGATGGTCATGCGGGGTCAGGTAGGGCAGATGAATTTCACTGTCAATGACAAACACTGTCAACGCAAAATACGAAATACATCTTTTCTAAAGCGGGAAGTGATTCTGGAAGAAGTCAGTTATCTTCTCCTGAAAACTGCTGCACAGTATTTTTCAGGCTCCTGGTTTTACTCTTCAGTTTTGTGAAATTAGCAAAATATTACTCTATTTAGTGGAAATAAATTGCATGGTGGAAGCGATGCTTTCCCAGGCAGGGCAAGAAACTTGACAGAGTCAGAACATTTATCCAGACACGTAATTGCATGTTAAAGCTCTTCCTTACAATTCGCCATTTTCTGAATTCCCAAACATACAAGAAAGAACATGTGCCTTAAGGTTTTTAATCTCAACATCTTCATAAATACTAATGTAATCTAAGATAAATTAATGATGAAGAGCCAGAGAGGCTTATCTTTCTTAGTCTGCAGTGTCAGAGAGAGCAGCCCCCTCACACTGGCAGAAAGGCAACACAGAGAAAAGTACACAGAGAACAATAGCCGTACTGTAGCTAATATACCTAAACCTGTTATGTCAAAGTCCCTAAAACATATTAAATTAGTTATATTTTCAAATAGCAAATGCCTCATACTTTCTAGGTGTCCTAAAAATTCACTAGATATCTTTGAAAATCTTAGTAATTTGGTATACTCCAAACTCCTGCGTAACAATTTGTAATATTCAGAGTATTCATCTCTACAGAACTACAATAATCTCCCGGAGACTGTTTTCCTGTAACGTTAGAGACAGAGATATTAACTACCTGTTCCTTCTCCTCTTTCCTCTAGTAAAAACAATTTTTTCAGGCATAAGCAAGCCTTCACCAACACTTTTATAAAAACAGGTGTGTTTCTTCCTTTCACACATAAACAAGAAAATAAAAAAAAAATCATTTTATTATTATAGTTTTTTCTCCTGCTTGCCCAGAGAATTTTGACTTAGTTATTGACAGCTCAGCATCTATGATATCAGGTTAGGCAGAGAACTGTAGGAAAGATGCTTGCTTTCTCTGTTAAGACAGAATCTGCATTTCTTGCTGTTATTCATTTATTCAATAAGACACACTTCACAGAGCAGTTCCTTCCTGCCATAAAGTCCCTTCTCTCTTAAGAAGACACCTTGATTATTCTTTAACTTCTGAATCATTTTCATTTTTGCAAATGCTTTTTTAACGACAAACCATTTAAAGAGTAGATGACTGCTATCACCCTTGTTTTACAAATAGAAAACTGTTGCACCAAAAAAATTGCATAGCTAATCAAAGGTCTTGCACCACAGCCAAGAACACCAATATCCATTGCCAGGGCACCGTTTGAACACCTCTCCCTCACCCCACCGCTTCTGTTTCAAGAGCAACTTAAGTCAGAGATTGCATTAAGTATTTCAATAAAGGCAAAATACTCGCTTCCCTTTAAAAAAACGAAGTGTAGATAGAAAAAGGAAGGGGGTTTATCAAACATCCTGACAGTCCTGTTCCATGTAGCCCGGAATCCAGACTGCAGTCAATGGCCAAAGCTCCCCTTCTCTGCCTCCCACCCCACGCTCCCAACACACTCCCTGCCTCTACACAATGAGAGGAAGCATACCAGAAATTTCAACAACATACATCTCCATTTTGAATTTGAAAGTGATTCCGTAACAGAATTATCCCTTACATAGGCTTACTACCCTTTAATAGTAACCTTTTATGAGAAAAGTAGTACATCATACAATTTAAAAGAAATGTTTCATAATTTAAAATGTTTCCTTTTAAAAATAGAGAAAAAAAAAATTATTAAGATATTTAATAGAAGTTCAATATTTGAACAGTCTTTGGTCATTTTTTTTTTACTTTATTTATACCAGATGGACTCTAATCACGGTCTATGGAGGATGTGATAGATCCTGGCATTTGGTATTTAATACAGATTGAATGTGTTCCTTCCAGAGGAACTACTCCCATCTAAATAGTATGCTACATTATGTCAATGCACAAATGATAAGCCATATAGTAATCTTAAAATACAGTGACACATGAGTTTACTTTCTTAGACCCTGCAGTAATTCAATTGCATTTAATTATTCCATTTCAAAATTTAAACCTCAAATGCTAATTAAATATTACAACCAGTTACAAAATAGATCAAATATGAAAGGTTTCAATTGAGATTATTCTCACCTCCACTGCGACAACTGACTTAGCAGGGAATTTCTGATTACAGGTAAAGCATTCCAGGGACTGCTGAGTGTGCCTAATCTGTTTGTAAAAAAACCCACAACAAAACAAGCTCCCTCCCAGCAGAGCTGAAGCATATAAAAAATGTAATCCACTTATGAGTAGAAATTCAATAGAAAATGAAATGAACAGTATGAAAAAAACCCTCCAAAATTATTGCAAAATATAAACTTTAGCTTTGCAAAATATAAACTTTAGCTTGTTGGGAATAAATAGATCTTTTTGAAAGACCTGCAGTCTCCTTTGAGGAAAATATTCACTGACAGCTGACTTCAGTGTCAAATGTCAGTTGGAGTATTACAGATTCATAGGTTAATAGGCAATTCTTAGGTTAGTCAGCAGAAGAGGCTTGCACCAACAGAATTTCTCTCTTTTCTTCATATTTTGTGAGTGGGGTAAGAGAAGAAAATTACTAAGGGCATTTGTAAAGCAAAAAAAAAAATAATAGCAGGACTGAAAGGTTTGGTGAGTGTTGCAAGCATAAGGCTTTGCTAAAATACTCTTTAATCATTTCCACCTTGAATATTGGACAGTTTTTATTTTCTTGCAGTTTGTTGTTCTTTCAGAGCAATAAGCTGTAAGAAGTTTTTCTAGAAGATTTGCTGCGCCAGACCTACCGTAAAAGCCTGAGCTATTTGTTAAGAGCACTATTTGGACAGAACTAAGGAGAAGGGGAAGAAGACCATGGTGAGTGAGATACCACTCTCTGCCAGTGCTTAAAAATCAGACCTTGCCACTCTCTTGCCCGCTCTCTGGGGTGGGAGCCCCAGACCAGCTCCCTGATTCTTTACGAGAGAAATGCCTGGCAATCTACCCAGAGTGCCACAATCTATTCTTTGTGAAATATGGCCTCGAGTACAAAGTAACACATTCTGTTCAGAGTGAATATGCTTTCACATAACTAATGGAGACTTGCAAGATTTATTAGAAGGCAGAAAACTGTTCCTTTCTGTGCTGATCTCACTGGATATTAAACTTTCTGTGAGTCCTATATCATGCATAATGTTTTTCTATTAGCTGAAGCAGCAGGTTGGCTGAACAGAGGTGGAGAGAAAGGTAGGTCCAGGAATTTTGAAATAAAGGGAATTTTTTCTTTATGCGAATTTGAAATGAACTAACATTAATTGTATTAAAAATTCAGGAACATATTTTTGCATTTGGTGTTCAATTAGTGTTGCATCATCAGGATTAGAAGAAAGATGCAATCGGTTTCAGTGGGTTTTGTATCTGCTCCACGTTTAGAAATGCTGTATTTTAGAGGGAAAAGAGACTACACCAGATAAGAGACACGAAGCCAATTTTCACTGCATTCCCCCAGCGTAAATCCAGACTAACTCATGAAAGATTTACGGTGGTAGGCTGGTGAGGAACATTTGATCCACAAATTAGAAGATAGAAACCTGAGATGAAGAAAGGAGGAAGGAGAGATACAGAGCTAGAGTGTGTCCTAAAGGACAAAAATTAGTATTTCAGATAAAAGTAAAACTATCAACATTCAATAAAAAATAAATGTTAAGTATCTATAAATAGAAGAAGTAAAACACACAGTAAAGTTTTATAAATTTTCCGAACAGAGAATTTTTCTAAAGGGCTAATACAAAAAGGAAGTGCATAAAAATTAATAATTTAGGAGCAACACTGAAAAAGATAAGTCTCTGTGTTACTTTATAGTTCTTTATCTTGTGAATCTTTCTTGATATCTTCTTCATTTGTACTGGCACATCAAGTTTTTGCTTTTTTTACCTAGGGGTAAATAACATTATAAGTGATAACTGATTAATTATGTTGACTGTACAGCAATTCTATGGATATATTACAACAGGAAGTGTTCAATAGCACATTTGAGATGTACGGGTGAAAAATACCTCTACTTATTTCCTAGCAAAAAATACAGAGACAGGATGCTGAATAGCCCAAAACATAAATTAAGGTATAAACAGAAAGTTCTCTTTTGCACTTTCTAAAGTACTATACTGTTTTGCCTCTGGCTATGACTCTAGTGTAAATTATAGTCACCTGTATTGCTGTTCCAAAAAAAAATGGCCACAGATGGTCTATACTGTATTAGCAGAAGTGACAAGCACTTTAAGTAGAGAAGAGAGGCAGAGAGTTACAGAAAAATATCTACTCTGCCCTTTGAACTACAGACATTTGCTCGGAAAGGGATATCTCCATCTCATACCACAGTTTCTTGACAGTTCAACATTCAGTTATCATCTTCAGATTAAGGAAATATTTAGCATTATCGGAAACTCTCATTGACCTTTCCTTATGAAAGAAGAAACGGTCACTTTCACTATAAAATGCTGATGAGGTTTATTTAAATGCTATTGTTACATTAAAAAAAAAGTACATGGAAAGGCAAAAAGGTCCTAGGGGCACTGCCCTTAAAGCTGACTTACATTTGTTCATTGAATCTTTTAATTTTCCTACCCATCTTTATACAGATGTTGTTTTGACAATATACTTAGTTTGTAAAGGCTTGGCACTCCTAGAAAAATTAGAACAGTGAGGATCTGGTCTGCAACTGGGCTTTTGACAATACAGATATGAGTTATAATAAAAAAACCCAGTATCTTGTGTTGATTATGTCAGTGGTGTTGCTTTTAGTCATAAAGAGATTTTTGTAAATAAATATGCAAAAGATAGAAATATTCAAGTAAATTCTTTGCCTGCTTTCAATTAGCGTAGAAAAATAACTTTTTCTGTTACAATAGAATTATGATACAAAATCATTGGTACAGAATCTGAAAAAATCAGCTAAATGAAAATCGTTTGGTTTCTGTTAAGGTCATGGTAGGATTATTCATCTAAACAGAAGTAACAAAAAAGGAAATCTTAACGTCTCAGTGACTGTGGATTTCATGTTCATTTTCTATGCATAGCACAATATTTGTTATCTATGAATATTTAGATCCAAAATGTGTCACCATCAGATGTTTTGACAAGATGTTTTGACATCTGGACATGTTTTGAGACATGGCTCTGACTCTCCAGCCAGCCGGATATCCTGGGGCACAGGAAGACAAACTGACACAAGACTCCCGTAGTCTTTGAGAAAATAGCAAATGATTCTGCAACAAAATGAAGAATTGTATGGATTGTTTCTTTTCCTACGTAGGTTTTCTGTTGCTAACAAGGTTTTGCTGATACCCATTCTGGTTGAGGCTAGGACTTTGGATATTCAAAAATAATGACAGTCTAGATTCTCTCTGTGCTTATACCACCTTTCTAAGTATTTAAATGGACTCCCTTTTTGAACTGTCCTGGCAATATAAACACATAAATCTCCCTATTTATGCTACTAGGTATTATGTAATGCTTAACCAAGTTAAGATATGAATTTTTCACTGAGAATATTACTGGCAGCCATAAACATTAAAAAATTAAAAGGCTCTAATCTCATGAAATAGCTTGCAAAATGTCCAGAAGTTTTCTTCTTTTTTCTTTCCATACTTTACTGCGGCCATGAAAGTTTACTTTCTCAAGATTTTGTTCCTAACTTGAAGAATCTTTCTGGGAGGGTGTGGGGGGGGAAGAAAAAAAATGAACAAAGTGAGGTTCACAGCTCAGCCATCTGATTTTAAAAGCTAGCTCTCAAAGTAAAGCATAAAATGCCACTGTTAAAAATCACACAGATTGATACAATAGACTTCCTTTACAACAGCTATTCTTCCCACATATTAAATTAATTCACTTTTATGTCTTAAATCAAACTGTAAACTTCTCAGGACATGGCAAAATTTTTTTCAATACAAAGTTGAATACAGAAGAGGCTCATTCTTAATTTGGATTCACCAGCTCTTCTGTAATACAAATAAAACCCATAATTAGAAATGTGCTAAGATAAAAAGAAACAAAAGGTCCTGTAAATACCACTGAATGTTTCTATTATCCTGTGGCAGTAAAAGTTCACTGCTCATTTTGTTACAGAGCAATTAAAGGCAGATACTTTTCAAGGCTCAAAGAAAAAGGAGTGGAGACTTCAGAGTGTGTTCTCTTTCATGAAGCCAAAGACAAAACCAGATGCCAGACCTGAACCAAATCAAGAGGAACACCTTAGAATTGGTCTGAAGTTTCGTCTTGAGGTGTTGTGAAACTTCACAGAACATAAAGGTAAATGAAATTTTAGTCGTATAACATGTTAATTTTAGTGGGAGGAATAAATCAAATGAAAACAGCATCTCAGGTGTCAAAGATCAGTGTTTAACCTGTTAATGCTTGAGGAAGTAGGCGTCTAACAAACAGAAATGCTGGAATTAATCCAGAGTGGAAGACATAATCACATATTAGCTACTTCCCCATAACAAGTGAATAAATAAAGCCTTTTGCATGCTATACTCACTACACATAAGACAAATCTATCCATCAGAGGGTAGATACATTGAATGTGGCTCTATTAGCTCTTTCCCTCGAACATAGCTATGAAATTCATACTACAGGGAACAGAAGGCATTTATTTATCTTCCCAGCATAAGGCTATAAAAATGACAGTTTAGAAGCAGAAAAAAATATGCAAAGAAATGTTCTATCTGGCTAATGTTAATGCATAACCAGCATTTGCTTTATATACATAATGCAGTGAGAAATAAATTAAATGACAGATGGCTTCTCCCTCCTCCGTTGTATGTTGTAGCATGACTAGACAAACAATCTAAATCACAGGCAGATACGTGCTATGGAAACACTGTGCAGAGGTAGTTAATTGCTCCTGTCAGAGAACAAAAATGCAATTGCATTATTTATTTTGAAATTACAAACACAGTAAACTGTGAAATAACCATTACTAGCATAGAGGTTATTCCATGTTCATCTCTGGGATTAATCAATGAATCCATGAATCCAGTAACTGACATCTCTTTAGAAGTGAAAAAGAAGTGTGTAAGTGAAAAATATTTATGGAGGGTATACGAGTGCTGCTGACATAAGCCCAACAACATTTATCATTATCTTTTTTAACTAGACCCTGATGCAGATATACAGAATACAAAACATATTCTGTTTTGCAAAAAGAGAGGGACACAAATTAAAAACTTCAGAGGCAATCCAAACATCAGTAATTGTCAGCTCTCAAGTTTTTGGGGGCAGTTACGTGGACAGATTGCGCTTTCTTACAGTCTATGTTTTGCTATGCCTCTCTTAGAGGCAAAGCTGTCACTTACTACAACAAATGCATCTATTTCCTAGTCATAAAAGTGAAAAAAAAAAAATCTTCAGAATCAAGGCTAAAAAAAATAGCTTACCCTCACTTCTAGTTCAGTACGAATTCTACTCCTTTGCCAGAGGAGTAGGTGCTGCTACAACCACCTGTGTTTCAAGACAATGATCTACCTACCAGTGCATATCCTCCTTTCCCCCATGATGTTCAGGTGATGTGACTTGCTGGGAGACATGGTACAGACCCCAGCTGTGATGGAGGAGGAGGGAGGGATGCATAAAGTTTTTTAATACCTAAGGAAAATCACACTCTGATAAAAATCCAGAAGACAGAGCAGGCAGCAAAAAGCATTCATTGCTTTTGACACTTATGCTACATATTGGTCGTTCTTTTAAGTCCTGCTGTCTATCCTATACATTAAAGTCTGTGCCATTCCTGACTGCTCAATGTACAGTAATGGACAGGAAAGGATCCAGTCTCTTTATTTTCTGTACAAGTATTTTAGTAAAGATAAAAGTGTATGTTGGAAATTGAAACAGAAATGGTGAAGAAATATATGGTGAATATATATGGCTCATAGAGTCTTACTTGCCAACCGTCTGAGCATAAACATACCCTACAGCATATGTTTTCACCAAACAGGATAAGAATATGTTTCTACATTGGAGTGAATAGTATTCTATAAGATATTTTTATGATTATAGCAGTGGGAGATTTTAAACTGAGAGAAAGAGTCTATTAAAGGCAGACAGCCTTTACACAGTGCTATTAGTGCAGAAAGCAAATGATATTCGTGTCAGCTACTATGATTTTAAATGCCAGAGGATCGGGGGAAGAAATTCTTTACTAAGTAATTTACCTCAGCTTGGTCAGACTACCATTTCTGAACATAGACTGCCGTATGTGAAGCAAAGGCAAGAAGGATGATAAACAGAAACTATGAATCATTCCTGGAGCACGTTCTGCATTTTGTTCACTGGAAATAATCAGCTGTCTCCATAAATGTAGAATCCTGATAGATAGGCTTACACAGTCCGGGACTCAAACCCCATCGCTCTGCTTGCTGCACTCTCTGGTTTCCATAATGATATAAGCAGGACACTATTGACGGGAATCATCACCTCTATTAATGCCACTGTACTGGTTACATCTGTAATTCAAACTCCCTGTCCTATAGCAAAAGCCTTCCAATGAATTATCTCAAGACACTAAAGCAATCGTCTCTTTAAGTACAACAATTATGTTCCCCTGGGCCAATGAAAGTGCTGACTACTGGGGGAATGGACATATTTTTTATTGGGAATACTCTTCCCTGGCCTGCAAAAGAGTATTCAACTCAAAGTAACTGTCAGATTTATTTAATTTTAATTTGGTTTGGTACAGTGAAGAGTTATATGGAGGAGAGACACAGGCAGGGATGAGGGTGATTCCTCTTCTTAAACAAACTTAAAAAGTAACTGCACTTTGGATAGCCGCGATTTTTCAGGTAGTGCGCATTTACTAGCAATTAATTAATTTATTCTGGTAATCAGAATATGGGCTATTATTTTACACTTGTAAAAAAATGAGGAATTTTTTTCTTACCTTAGGTAATGGCCCACTTGAAATTAATTTATTCATCTTTCAAAAGCTGCAACAGAAACTCTGACACATTTGTGATTATAAATATAGTTAGAACTGAGATAATGACAAAGAAATGGGTCTCCATACAGATTTTACAGAATCCTGCAGTTCTCAGTAGGGCAAATATGTCATCTAAAATGCACCCCACCAAGAGAAAAAAATGGAAATGCTAATAAGAAAAAAATGAAACAGCCATTTTTCATTTGTGGTCCAAGTGTTAACCTTAGTATCTGCACAGGACAACACAAGGCAGTAAACTGTTAGTGTTGTTGTATTATAAAAGACAATGGAAGAAAATGAAAGTAAAAGAGGTCATAAGATTTTAAGAAGGTAAGTACTATAATCTTATTGCAATTTAATGAGAACTTCTCTTAAACTTTCATCTTAGAAAAAATATCTGAAGAATAAACATCTAAGAACTAAATGTGTTGAGAGAGCAAGAGAGAATTACAAACATATACAAAATTCCTATGATATAATATTTGTATAATATTAAGCTTGAAACTGTGTCTAACATTCAGTTTCATTATACTCAAAATCAGTTTCCCTGGGATTGGTCACAGTCTGCTGTCATTCTCTTATAAAAAAACCCTAATTCTCACTAAATGAAATTTTTTGTTATTGTCTTAGCTATTTGATACCTTTAAATGAAAATGCTGGTATACCTTTATAGACTCACTAGCTGAGCTACTTGAATTTCCTATGTGTCTGTATTCAAGTAAGTCAATTCCTCAAAAAAAAAAAAAACCACCAAAAAATCCAAATCAACAAATCCAGTCCAAAATAGGCTACTTAATCCCTGTGCATCTAACCAACAGTTATTATAAAGCTTCTTCTTGCTTTTCTATAATGCAAAATTCATTCTTCCTGCAAAATATTTCCATTAACTCAAGAAAAAATATGCTATCGATACAGGGGTATTTGTAAAAAAGAATTAGTGGAAAGTTTACCCTTTACATGCTGAGCAGAAGGAAGATACAAGCATGTGCTCTAGTTCTTATACCTGGCTGGGGACTCCTGAGTGCCTCTTGCTGCGATGCTCTAAGGTTTAAATGGTTTCCTGAGGAACAGGGAGAGAAATAGGGAGAGAAACATTGCAAATAGGTTGGATGGGATTTGCCTTAGCCCCATCTTCCCTTCCCACCCCCCTCCTCTGATAAAAAAGTTCATGGGAATGAAAAAATTATCCTTTTTTTTTTTTTTGTCCAGAAAGGTGAGGATTTAGGGGAGAGATCACAGAAAGCTTTTTCCAAAGCCTATTTGCAACTCACTGCAGTTCAGAGAGTAGAACTAAACAATATGATAACTGACTAAGACTAAAGTCCCAGAATTTTCATTCTCTTAGTGTTTTTTAACATCTAATTTCAAGGAATGTGGTTTATTGTAGCTGCTGTTAATAAGTTTTCTAATTATGATTATGAAATATGCCACAAATAAGTTTTCTAATCATGATTATGAAATAAGTTAGAACATACGTAAGGATCTTTCACAGAGCTTATCTGTAAACATATTAGAGAATAATGTATTCTACCAGAAAACCTGGGTATTGCATGCGTACTGCACATACAAGAGAAGAAAGAATACACATTTGCCAGTTTGGAAGCATATTTCAATATAGGCTATAAGAGTGGACTAAAGAATAAAGTGATAATGTGAAAAAAAAAAAAAAGGGAAATTAAATACAATACATAAAGTTAATAAGAACAGAATTATTTCATACAGAAGAAAATAAACATACAAAATAAACTGTCAAAATTGAAAGGATGGATTTTGCCAGAAGACAGAAGATAGATAAATTTCACACACTAAGCAGTTAAGCTTTGAAGGGAATACATCAGAAAATTGGAAAGGGTGGGTACAGCAGTTCAAAAAAATATATGAGCACTACCGAGAAAAGCTTCAAATCATTGCTGGGAAAAAAAAAAAAAAAAGGCAAAATATAACTGCCTGTAATGTTGGTATTGCTGTGTTTTGCTGGAAGGGAAAGGCCTGTGGAATCTCACATTTGAAAATGAGCAAATGAACAAAATCTATGTTTTGATCATAGTGTTTGAAGTCTGAGTCCTAAGAAAAAATGTCAGCTCAAATTCCATATGTTCAAAAAAAGGAAGAAGATGGTATACTTTTTTAATTTACAAGACTACATCAATGGTACTCAAAAAAAAACTATTAATATGAACATTTTGAAGATGTTACAGTTCATGAAAGAATTTAGGAATGATTCGCAAATATTGCATTTAAGAGGAGAGGAAGATCCATTGTTATATATATAAAGTGCATAAAGAAAATCCCTATAAAAATTACCACAAACAAGCAAAGCAATGAAAATTAAGACTCGTGAGGAAAAAGCATTGCACGTGAGAAACCAAAACTTAGGAGGTTGCCTCGAACACTGAAACAGACAAGAGAATTTATGAAATATAGAAGAATAAGGAAAAAAGTAGGACAACTACATTGTAAGTCTGCTTAGAGACTTAAGATTGCCAAAACTAAATTAAAACTATGCATTCGATAGTTCCATGATTTCCGCAGTGTGGAACCACGGTCAACAGATGTCAGTCTCGTTATTTAAGGCGCTAGTGGAAGTATTTGAAGCATATAGCTGTAAGTGAAGTATATAGCTGTAAGCATTACACAACATCCCTATTAAATATCAATAGAACACTACTCGAGACTTACTATACAGAATATTAGGCATATGCTAACCCTCACAACATACACCTCATTAACTGGCATAGCTGACAAGACAATATAGTTTGAAGATTTGGGTGTATACAAATGGCAGCTGGGTCATTAAAAACACCTCCTGTATAAACACTGTAAATTCCTTTCTGGTTAAATTCAGGAGTTATTTTGAAAGAGGAACTATTATTTCATGGGAAATAATGAACAGTGCTGCCAAGAATGGCATGCTGATGCTCAGACTGGCTCCTGAAGAGCGAGTTGCACTGACATCTTCTGCAGTGGTACTCCACCACTGCCTGGGGCCAGGAGGAGCTGAGGCAACCTGCCACCTCTCCACAGCCATCAGCCAGTTTGCAGGGACCAAAAAAGCTCACAACTAGCCCCTCGCTTCCACATCTAAATGTAAAAGTCTACAGATAAAGACATGGCAGTGGCAGGTCACTGGAGCAGCAACACAGGAAAATAAAAGAGAGTAGACACCTGATCTAGAACCTGGATGGAGTCTTTCCAGTTTAGGAAGACCAGTAGAGGACCAGAAAGGAGGTTCATATTTTTCGCTGTGCATTACACCTTTTTTTTCCTGTAGGGAAATAAGGGATTTCACCTCCCATGGAAATTCCCATGAAAACATGAAAGGATGGAGGATGGAATCCAGTACTGAGATGTGCACTATGAGAAGCTGAATTTAAATGCAAGTGTTACAAAGATTAATGTGATAATGGGAAATATAAAGCGTATAGAGGGATAAAAAAGGAGTCCTACCATAGGGACCATTTTGTGAAAGTATATAGCAGCAAATAAATAAATGAGAGCAGAGCATTTGGTAGCAGGGAGAATGAAAATGAGGGACTTCCTCTTAGGACTGCAAAGCAGGGAAATTTGCATTACTTCTGGCATACCAATCTAGCACTTGCAGAAAATACAGATAAATTCAAACCTGTCACAGGGCACAATATTTTCTTCCAAAGAAAAAAATTTTAAAGCAATTCAGAACAAAACAGAAGTAAGCTGTGAACTAAGAAATTCAGGCCTTTTACCTTGTATTTGACTAGCAGGTCCCAAACTCTTATGTACTGGAAGTGCCAACGCTTTCTTCCTTGAATCCAGCCTTTATTATCTTGATGTTTCCTTCTGTCTCTCCCTTTCCCAGCCATTTCCTAATTTTGAAAATTGGGAAGGACAGGTTAGTTGCTGTTCAGCGAGGGTTTGTAATTGTATAGTTACATAAATAAAATGCTTTTCATGGTTGCGCTCTTTTGACACAGCAGTAAAACATACAATCAGTGAGAACTAAAACACTACAATCATTGTGGCTCCAAATCTGGTGTGAGGAACATATTTGTGCCTCCCCTCCTTGTAACACAGAACAAAATCAGGATGAGCCAATATCAGAGGAGAATAATTGATTTGAAAAAATTAAAATGGATGGATGAATTTAACTTCATTTTACAAAAAGTTACGTGAGCGGCACAAGCAGTTGTATTTTTATGAATATACTCCATAACATTTTATGAAAAATTAAGTTCAGATGTCACCCTTGTCACAACAGTAGTTTGTTAGCAACCTCTGGAGTAGTATTTTTTTTATAGTATATCCATGTCCTAGGTCTTATCTTGGGCCATAGATGAACCGACAGACAAGGAGGAAGCAAATGTGAAAAAGAGAGGTCAACAACATGCTCAAGAAATATTTACCAACTGGCAGAAAGTGCATATTGAACTCAGCCATGGTAATGTTCCAAAAACACAGCAAAATATTGAATCATCTTTTCTAGAACATTACATCATACAGTAAATGTCTTCCTACTTGAAAATCACACACCTCTATATTTTTGGTTCATAAAAACAATATTATCAATTTGATGCAGCAAAACATCTTTATGAAGATTGCACTCTACACAATTAAATATTACTCTGCTAATCCCTTGCTGTTACACAAGAAAAAAAAGAATTATCATTTTCAAGAAAGCAGTATAAGGACACATAAGCTTTCTTGCAAACACTCCACTCTCCCAAACTCTACATTTCTGAAATATGGTCAATTAGCTGGTAACACTTCCAAAGCCAACGCCAAAGTTTTATGAAATCCCTCATGTAATTTAGAACACGTAAAGTATGATTCCAGTATGATGTTTGAAGAGTGTTTTAATTTTTGTTCCAGAAAGTATAAAAAGCAACGAAACTGGAAGGCGGACATGTTGTACCTGTGAAATGCATCTGTGATAATTGCATGAAGATTGTTCATCAGATGTTATAGAAATGTAAAAAAAGATAATGGATTTACTGTGAGAAGATTACCTTTTTTCTTTTATGGATGGTTTCTCCCTGTTATATTTTGTTTTAAGAAGCTTAGTTTAACCATAGAATAATTGCTCCTTTACAGAAGTTTCTCCCCACTTGGTATTTACTGAAGTCGTTTGAAGACTGTCATTAACTTCCACAGCATTTAGACTACCTGAATTAATTCATTTATTTGCAAAGAATTGCATGCTCGTGTTTACAAAATCAGCTGCCTAAAAGTTTTAAAATTTAACAACAAGCAACTTGCTTTCAAAAATGTATTTAAGCCTTTGCAGAAACTAGTTCAAACATTGGCTTATGAAGCATTTGTAGTTTCACATAAATCCTGTGTCAGAAGGAGGGCTGGGAAGAGAGAGCAAAAGAAGATCAAAGGATTGGTGCCTTCCTATCTCACTTTTATTCTCTGTAGTTATTCCTGAAGTAAAGGCCCCAGTTTACAGCTTGTAAGCTATGGGTACACGAAAATAAGAGTTGCACCTTCTAATATTTTGTCTCATATATTTCTTAAACACTGTTACGCACAGAGCCCAAAAGGACAATAACACTGGGTGCACTTTATATAGTTTACAGACAACAGCTCCCTCCTCTTCCACCACTCGCTATGCTGCCCACATCTATATATATTTAAAAATTGGCCACTTCCTCAGTGTCTGCATTTCTGTAAATACGCTGCATCTTTTCTTCCTACTCTTTGGCCCTAATTTCCCTTCTCCATCCTCTTTCACAGCAAATATCTGCAACTTTTTGTGTTTCCTCACCGAAGGAAAAAAAACCCTTCTTCCCAAGAAATACTGGTGTGTTGGTGCTTCTAAAGCAAACGTGATAAATGCTTCTTGTCTCTCTTAAGTTTATGTTTGATTTCCTTTTAGACAGTTCTTGCTTTCCTGACCAAAGTTCCAGTTTGCAAAAATAAGCTGTATTGTAATTGCATTGCATGATTTTGGAAGATGATAATTAACCATGGGTTTCCACTTTTGAGACAGCAAACTTTTTATGCAAAATAAAAGCATCTGAAAATTACAATATTTTTTCAGGAGAGCTGTCCATCTTCAACACAAAGAATATATCTCAGATATAATTTCTCGTAAAGAATGAAAATATGAGGGATTGAGAGGGCTTTAAGATTTAAATATTTATGCTTTTTTATAGTGCTTGCTTGAAAAGAATGTAAGAGGTTTCACTTATTTAACAGAAATGGGTATGTGTATGTTATATTTAATTATTTGACAGTAACATATATTTTTAAATTGTCCATATTGTAGTTCTTCAGAAAGCAGATACTGATCACTATCAACCAGAGAATACTGGCAGGTGCCAAAAAGGAAGATATTTTACATGACTTCATTGAATACATTAAAATACTGTAAAAATGTAGCATAGCTTTTTACTAGCTATTAGTTTTATTTATGGTTTTTAATGTTCATATGTCATTCCTAAAAGGGTATTTTCATATGTTGCACCAAATTATCAAGACAGTAGAGGGTCTACTGGCTATTGTTCTTGTACCTCATAGAGAACAAAATACTTGCCTTAATCCCCAATTCATTTTTCATGAATCAAATAAAGCACAAACACAAAAAGGCAAAAGTTGTCCCATGTGAATTTGTCCCATAATATGAAGTTATGTCAGGGATTAATTGGACCCACTGTCTACCTGCAACACAGATTTATTGGTCACACTGTGTTGGGTTTTGAGATATGGCTTTCCCACAGTATTAGCCAGCAAGCTGCTCAGTCAGACAGCTGTGCTCTTGCCAAAAAAAGGCTGATTTGGAAATCCAGTTCCCAAACTGAAATAGACAAATAAATGATCCTTTGTTCAATGATATGTGAATGTCCTTGATCCCCACAGAAGTTTTTCTTTAGTCTTTTAACTAATCATTTACCCTAAAATAATCTGATATTTATACATTAATGTAGCCAATATTTCTTCGATACAGGCTGTAATACAATATAACTCTGATAAATGAATTTTCATAATACAAATAGAGAGGAAATTATATTAAAAATTTAAGATAATGGTATGAGCAGATAAAAGGCAATGGATTGAAATGAAAACAAATAGGAAAGGCAGCTTAACTTCTTACCAACAGAACAGACACTCCTCTCCTGAGGGTTTTGTTGTTGTTCTTTTTAACAAGATTCTTTCTATAGTGGATTCCTGATTAAATGATACATAATGCACTTGAATGTTAAAAAGAAATCCTAGCCAACCAAATATAAACAACAGAACAAAGTCACAATCTGTATCAGAAATTAATTTTCCAGTTGCTCCACTTGAAGGTATGTCTTACAGTTTATTGACAAAATATGTTCTTCAGTTATCCTGGTTTCCCAACTTCCCACATTTGTAAAAGATCTGCCTGAAACATAATGTTTTCTTGATCAAATAATGAAAAGACACCAAACATCACCTTACCTCTACCTGAAACCTTTCTTTTTTTGGGTTTTAACACGCTGTAATGAATTAAAAATTGCGTTGCTAGAATCAGTATGAAGGATAATGCTGGAATGCTATTTTCAGGCAGGCACTAAAAAGGCTCTAAGAAAACTCTTCTTTAACATACATACATAGTAACTTTTTTTATTAGAGAGTTCAAACAAAGCAAAACCAGAAAAAGTACACATGACTTTCAGTGAGGAAAAGAACAAATAGAGGGAATGATGCATTCCTGTGCTATTACAGGATGAATTATTGCCAAGTGCTCTCTGTAAGACCTTGTAGAAGCCGTAAGAGAGAAAAAATTTCTTATAGTTCATGGTCTCCTTAAATTTCCTGAATGCAGGCAAATTTTTGAGGCTTAAATATAAAAGACCTTTTGTACTTAAGTGGAGCCACAGAAATACATAAATTAAAGCATATATGGAAGTTCATTAGTGACTTTCCTTTAGTAACAGGAAGTGAAAATTTGTATACCTCATATGTTTAAGGTCAAAAGCATCATTGCTCAAAGGAGAAATCACATTTGAATTTAAGGAATCCAAATGTTACACAGCTAAGAAAATGAAACAGGAATAGTAAGAAGAATTTTGGAATACAATGGCTTTTGCATTTACTGTCCTTAGCAAAAAAATAAAAATAAGTATTCACAGAAGATTGCCAAAGATCAAAAGGATCAGAGAGGAAAATCAGTGTTTATTATTTTAGTCTTTCAGAGTCTTTCATTCTGTCTTCCATCTCCTGCTTTTCTTTTCAATTTTTATGTTGTGTAAATTATTGATACATGTGTCTTTTATGACTTTCAGTAATCCACAGGATTGAACCAGACAGTTAGAATTGAAATAAAACACTTGTTAGCCATGACCTGAAAATCAGCAACAGGTCTAATTACACATACATATATAATCTGACACAGCTTTTGTATTGCATCATAATAACACTGTGCTCTTCCACTGCATTCCCTAGTACCAGCAATGGTAGGTCCATGTAATTGATACTGCTGACTGCTTGATCTAGAGTAAGAGTCAATTGTTTCCATGTCTAGTCTGATTATAATTGAAAGGCTGAGACATCTAGGTCTGTTTAGCCTGGAGAAGAGAAGCCTGAGAGGGGATCTCATCAGTGCTTATCAATACCTAAAGGGCAGGTGTCAAGAGGATGGGGCCAGACTCTTCTCAGTGGTGCCTGGAGACAGGACAAGGGGCAATGGACACAAACTGGAACACAGGAAATTCCATCTGAAAATAAGGAAAAACTTCTTTAATTTGAGGGTGCCAGAGCACTAGAACAGGTTGCCCAGAGAGGTGGTGAGTCTCCTTCTTTGGAGATATCCAAAACCCACCTGGATGTGCTCCTGTCCAACCTGCTCTGGGTCTGGACTAGATGATCTCTGAAGGTCCCTTCCAATCCTGACCATTCTGATTCTGTGATTTTTTCATGTCTCCATTTTATAGTATTCTGCAAGCTGCATAATAGGAGTTACAGAAACTTGGATGAATGGGTTTGTCATGCTACATGACGATGGAGAGGTGGGGTGGTTCACAGACATGACTGGTTGTGTCAGGTGGAGGGGGAAAAAGTCAGGAGGAATCTTGAATGGCTTGAAATTCAATATTTCTTGAAAAGTGAGTGAATCTCTAACTGCGGTTTCTTTTTTCTTCTGACTCTAGGGACCTAATCATGCTCCTTAATATTTCATGCAAGGGCAAAAAAAATCCTGTTTTTTGGAAAGGTAAAGCACAGCCTTTTTTTCTTTCATTATATCATGTATCATCTCCAACATTTTGCAGAAAAGACAAAGAGTCTAGCACCTTTTAAATACATTACACTGGGAAGGAACTTAACAGTGATACAAGAGTTTAAAATAATAATAAAAGAAAATTAAAAATAAAAAGAACACCTGAGAAACTCTCAATAGAACTCACTGGACCAGACCAGGGAATGCCTGGCAATTTTATTTTAGCGTGCAGACATTTTGCTTCCATTTTCTGCAGCTGCTACTAAAATAAAATGAAATGTGTTTAAATTTATGTAATCCAAAAATATGTAGAGACCACAGCCTCAACTGCAGATACCAGTTCTATGGATTTTAGGAAAGGGAGCAGAAGACTAGTTTTAATCTAATTTTCCAGTTTTCTAATGCTTGCTATGACAGAAGCCATTACAAACCAAACCCTAATTCAAAATTGCCTGGAGGAGCTTTAAAATTAAACTGGTTTCAGAAATCTCACAGACCCCTGTGCCAGCTGGGGGTAGGAAGGGCATCACATCCAAACATGTAGCTTTGAGGAACAAACATGATTCCTAGAGAATCGTGCTGTTAGGAAAAACCTCCATTTACGAAGTGCCTAAAACCACACAGCAAGCTCAACAAAACCCATCCTGCCAGCTGTCAGTCGGCTATTTGGGGTATCATGCAGTTATTTGGGGACTGGTATAGTTCCAGAGCCCACAGAAACTCTCAGAGCTGGAATAGCCATAACAGAGACCGTGGTTAGCACAGGGCTCTGCCACAGGATCTGCACCTTCCAAATTCGAAGGACCAAATGTAGCTCCAGACACTCTGCCACAACCTGAAGTTGCGGTACATGGACAAGAAAAGATTTTTGCACAGCTCAGCCTTCTGCCCAGCTGTTAGGACACCAGGAGACAGAAATAAAGGGAAGAAAAGAAGAAATACTTTGATTTTTGGTTACAGTGCAATTCTATTGCTGTGTATGTAGGAATAATATACTTCCTGTAGTATAATAACCCCCTAGCCTGTTTTTAGCAGCCTGCCTTCAATAGAGAATGAGCAACAGGATTAGAAACATCTTTATTACAATTTTATTCCTTCTCTGGGCCATTTTTCTCAGCACTTTACTGCTTTCCCACTCCTGTCTGGGATAATAAAAGAATGGGATACCTCTCCTCTTATCCTCTTATTCAGCCGATACTGAGAGAATAATAAAAGAATGATTCAATGTCCATTTGGAAAATCAATCAAAGTGGATTTTGATCTATTCTCAAAGGCCTAAAGATCAGCTGAAAAAAATCACTACATAAATCTAGATTCACAGTCCTTTTCAGTAATATGGATAGGTGTAGGTATACATGACTAGACTTTTAAGGGAACCTACAGCTCTTAGCAACAGCCATCAAATGGGATTTTCAAAGGTACCTAAGTACCTAATTCTCATTGGTGCCTATCTGCATCTTCATGAGCCTAAGTACTATAAAAAAATCCATCCTTTGATCATCATCAAGTGCGTAAGGAAACCCTCAAAAGCATGCAAATAGCTGACAGATAGTCATTCAGAGGAATGGAGCTAGGAGGGAGCAGATAGAACAGAATAAGTAATTCAGAAGAACAGGTCATTTCATAAATAATCTGCCTTCTCATTGTGTGTTTGGAGCAAATGGTTCAAGTAAGGAGAAGTTATTTAATTTTCATTCCCCCAAAAAGTCTTTAGTCTTAGTCTGATTTAGGCATAGTCCTTAAAACCCGGTATGTTGTAGCTTATATTTTCCAGTCTCACCTTAAAGAAGAAAACAGAAAGAGCATGTTTTCTGATACCATTCGGTCTCTTCCAGTAAATTTGTGCTACTGCAGTTTAGGATGTAAACATCTGCCCAATCCTTTAGGAGAGCCAATGATTTTCTTTACATGTCCTGCTCCTTTATGTTATATTTTTGAGAACATGTTTATCTTACTCTGCTTTTCCACAGCAGAAATGCTATTTCTTCTCGTAAGGGAAGAAATTGTTCTGCCAAAAATTCAAACAACTTACTTTCTGCCAAGAATTCAGCTAACTTTGTTTAAACTCCATTTCTTCTGGAAGATGGAAGTGTATGTTCCAGATACCATTTGAAAATGACATGCAAATTCCTGCATATTCCTTAAATTTGCTGAAATGAAATTGTGTTTGCCACTGAAAGCTTTCAGAAGGAAAATGGAAAGCAAGTTGCATTTTGGGTCAAAAAGAGAAGTTTGGATTTTTTTAAATTTGTGTGATGTTGTGTTGCAACATCTCTTTCTCAGGGCTCATCACGCCTGTTGTGCCTGCTTTACTGCCACAGCCTGTAAGAAAAAAGACTATATTCCTTTTCTCTCACTGAGGTTTTACATTTGTTCTTTCCTCTTGGCTTCTGAAAGTTATTCCTATTCAAAAATAGAGATGCTTTTGTCTAGTCTCTATGTAAAGAAACAAATAAGCACCTCCACCAGAAGCGCAGTCTCTGCATTTCCCTGTGCTCTGAGGAAAACAGGGACTGTTCACGCTCGTTATCTTCAGGAAAAAGCATGAACGACAGGCTGCTTTATTATTATTTGATAGAGTATAAATGCAACAGTGAGGTGTCTGTCACGAGCTGGCATGACTGCAGAAGTCTGTTCGTTTACAAAAGGCATTACCATTGCTCAAGGTTTTGAATGATATAGAGAGCGTACAAACTACCTCTAAAGGTTTATTGACATTGCCTATTTAGAATAACTTACTAATAGCTGATCAATACCTCTAGCTTCCTCACTAGTAAAGTCAAAGTCAACACTATTTGTATTTACTCAAAAATTCAAGATAAATAACTGATGCAAATGAGCATGTATTTTCTCAGTTCAGCAGGTGACAAACTTTACCAAAAGTCTTTACCAAAATTCAGTATCATTTAAGGTAAAACAAAACTAACTTCACAGCAGCGTGCTACAAAAAGAAAGAAAAAGAGAAGTACATTTGACAGTTTGCATCATCAAAGTTCCTATTTAATCTGTATTCTTATCACACAACTCTAATGCTTTGTTTTATGACTCCTGGATGCTGATTTTGCTTGACTAACAAATTTTCTGGCCGTCTAAGTGAAAGAAATTACTTTTTACAGTTAGCATGCAGAAATTACAGTTATGCTGGTAGACAATAGAAAATAGAGGAAATGTCTGAACTTATCACTGAGGTGATATAGAAGGCTTTTAATTACTCAAATTCACAATAATTACGCATAAACCCACATCATGGATTCCAGACTTCAGCTTCCTGCCACACAAATCAAAGCCAAAGCTGGATTCAATTGCTCCCCTATAAGGACCTAGTACCTTGTGGGACACGCTGAAACATCAGCATGAGGTCGGCAGATTCAGTGCAGGACCTGTGGGAAACTCACTGCCTTCTGAAGGAGTAGCTGGAGACCTGGCAACAGACCCCAGGGCACCTCCAGGGCACTAGACAGCTATGCTCAGATGACCGAACAAAGTCTCAGGAGTCTTCGAAGGTCAGCAAATGCTACAGACTTTTCCTTCTGACAGGAAACTACAGCAAGGCATTCAACTTGGGATAAAAGCTGAAAATCACGCCAAAGCTTTAATGATGTCTGAGGGGGCAGGAGAGCCTTATAGATGGGTAGGATTTTTCCGAAACTAAACAAAGACTTCTAAAAACTGGCCCAAATGAAAGAATTTTTGATTAAAAATTGAAATGTTTGTGATATGATCTATAGCAACTTATGGAATCAGTTTTGATTTTCTAAAGAAGTCAGAAAAGATAGAAAAAAACCCCTGAGAATAATATAATTGTCAGATAAATAAGGTCAGTCTTAAAGAATTAATAAATGACTTTTCTTGGGTAGAAAGTAGAATAGAAATTCTACATTTCCTATATTTAATTCTGTGATGAGAAATGCAACATTTTTCATAAAAAAAAAATCAATACTAAAATATGGAATATTCAGCTTCATCTCTAAACTCTTTAAAAAAAAAAAGCCTTTTTTTTAATGAGCTCATCCAGGTCCAGTCTAAAGTTCTCTGCTTAGACACATTGATGGTAAAGACCCTAGACTGTTTCTTGTGCTCATAATAGGATGATACATTCCATTGTTATAAGATTAGTAGAATTAGTAATGGATTAATAATAGCAGAATTAGTAATGAATCTGTAACTGAAGAATGTTTTTAAAACATTTGTTGCCCTATTTTACATATCTCATTCGATAAAGCTACTGGCTCTGATATAGACTGCAAGCTTGTGCTCAGGCTACAAGAAAGAGACATAAAGAAAGCCATATTTTTAAATCATTGTACAGAAAGCCTCTTCGGTGTCTACTCTACTTTGCATGTTTTACAATCCAAATTTAGCAGCTTCTCCCATCTTCTAGTCTTTAGTACAGTGAAATTATTATTTTCCACTTTTTTATTAACCAAATATATTACTTGAGATTTTTACTATTGTCTGAAATAGTAGTCTAAACACCAGTGAAAACAAATAAATCTAGCCTTCCATCTAAATCATCATCATTATGGACTTATTTTCAAGAATGTAAAATGGCATCTACATTAAACTACCAAAACTTTGAAATGGAAATAATTTACTATAAGCTGGTAAAAAATCTGGCGAGGAAAAAAATGTCTAGATGTGCACTGCCACCAGAGGATAAATCAGAGAATCTGCAAGAATTTTAAAAACAGCAGGGGAAAATAAACAGAAAAAAATTCCAGAATATATGACAATTTGCACCAATAGTATACTTTAATTACTCTGACAGATAATTTGTACCAGCACTAGTACAAATGATCTGACACTATTTTTTTCCTTACAGATCAACTAAAAATGATGCTAGCAGATTGAAATAGCTCAGCTAAAGTGACATTCTGGGCCAAATGTATTCATGAGTTGTCGTTAAACAGAAAATATATTTATTTAAGCGATCAAAAAACTTTCCTTCTAGTGTTCATGGTACCTAGCCAACCTTTTCTGCTTAAACTGCTTTTAATGTCTGACTAATTGATAGTCGGGGGCAAAACTGGAGCATTTCACACTGTCATGCCAATTCAAGGCCTACATAAAATGGTGATTTGAACAGAACAAAACACCACATTTTACATTAGAAAGATGGCAAAGTCCTAAGGCATTTCTATTAAATAACTCCGGCATTTACAACGAAAGGGGAACAATGGTACAATAACAATTTGTCTGACATCAGCCTGTTCAAAATTCCTTCGAAGCCGCGTGGAGAGGGCAGTCTGCAGCGCAGTCCCCCAGGAGGCATTGGCATGTTTCATTATGACAGTCCTTGGCAGCCCATCAGTTCTACTCAGGAAGTGATCAGCCCCTTCCAGCAACCAAACTAATTTGTTTCCTATTCCAGTTCTTTGATTCTCCACCCTCTGGCCTCCTCCTTTTCTCTACAAAGCCACCAATGCAAACAATCCCACTCACACTAAACCCTGGGCTACCCAAAGCAACCCCAGGCAAAGGGCAGAGCTGTGCCATGCCCAGCATCACCTGCTGTGCTACTCTCTGCCCAAGAACACGTAGGCAAGAAGAATGGCAACCACTTTTCCTTGATGATTAAAGATTTTTCACTAAACTGCATAAACATCTGTGAAATGGCTCCAGAGGAAAGCATGCTCCGCAGCTATTTTTAAGGTTATTCTCCTCTAATGAAATCTGTCTCTCATTAAATTCATTCAGATCACTTCCTAGCCTTTCAGCACAACAAGCTTTGAGTTGCCTTCAGAACAGTGCTTCATGAATGGAGAGCCTTGATATCTTTCTTCATTTAAATTTTTTTCAGTCTGAATATAATTTCTGTGATGCTTCCTTAGCTGCTGTTCTGAATTAAATTACATTGATTTCTTTCTACTTGGTATTATGTATGCAGGTGCAATTAAACCATAAGACTCTAAGATTCCATAGTGAAATAAGAAACTTTGCAGAAGTAATCCTTCACTGGCCTTGCCACAACAGAAACTGTCTGCTTCTAGTGGAAGAAAAACCCTGAGAGTGCCCCTTGAGAACTGTTTGAAAGTCAAAACATTCCTGTCAAAAAAGACGGGAATCCTGCTGAATCCTGTTTTCCCTCCTTATTGGGATACAGAAGCTTTGTACCTGGGATAACCTGTTCATGGCAAAATCCCTGTTCCAGAAACATCAGTACCAAATGCTTGCCTGCAAAATTGGAATTTTATTCAAGCTGTTTGTATGGTCTCTTTTCCTTCTAATTAATTTTCACAGATTATTTTTGAAATAGCTATTTATACCCAAATATTACAGCTATATCCATGAGAGATGCTACCGTTATAATTCATGCAAGAATGAATATTGGTCACTATTAATAATTGTTGTTGGAAGTAGCTAGTGGGGTCAGTGAAGGTGATGGAGCCTGTACAATAGAACACACCTCATTTCTCTGACCTGGGAACATGAGCTTTTGTCACCACTGAACCTTTCTGTTATTTTTTCACATTAGGGTTTATACATTGTTTGATGGCATCTTTTATAACTGTATTACATATATTCACTGATAAATGTCTGGACTGTGTGTCAAGAAAAGAAGATAATTGGACAAAGAAACCATTAATATTCACAATCATGTAGTGTTTTAATTTTAATCTACCAGTCCAGTTGCAGCCATCTGCACAATTAACTCGTCTGACCAAAGAGAGGTGGAGGAGGCTTAGCTTGAATCTGGGCTTGGGAAAGGAGTGTAATTCTGCACACGGGCGAAGGATTTTCTGCCAAAATAAGACCACTAAAGTGGTATTCCCAGGACTACTTGTCTCTTGGCACCCTGATGATCAAGGAAGCAGACACAACTGGCAGATAGCTGCCGTAATGACTGGAAGATGAAACAGAAGTGTATGATCTACCATGTCTGGTCGAGAATTCAGCAGCACTTCACCCAGTCCCAAAAAAAACTCCTGTTAAAAATGCTTTTGGATGACATGGATTTTGAAAACCTCAGCTAAATCGCAGACCTTACAAGCTTTATTGTCAGTGCTTTTATTTTTCTTTTTTCCCCCTAAGTATCAGGTTTACTGATACAGCTCTCTGAAACTGAGAGCTGCCCAAGTCCGCACGAATACCACAATCATTAATCATGAACATGACAGCAAAGCTCCTTGGAGCATGGATTGTACCTTCCCCCATATGCAATGCAGACATTCAATGAATAATAGACGGTATCACAAGTCCTAAGTCTTTTGACTTCACTATATTATCGCTCCAGATATAAATGTAGTTTAGTAATCATCAAACCATCACTTAATATTTACTTTTTTAAATTTGTGCAGACGTACTTTTACCTTCTTTTAGAGGGACAAATATCAGCTACTAAAGTCACCTGTCTTTCTGGCTGGAAATTTTTAAGAAATTCAGGAAATTAAACACTTAGCTCTCTGAACTTTGAAATCTCAGCTGAAAAAACTAATAATCATTTACAGAAAATATTTTCCACCAGCAGTTTCTGTAATAGCATCTTGCTACTCTGCTCTCAATGCAGCAACAGCTTGCCCTGATCCAGGAAACTCAGAAAAACAGAAGTGAAATAATAAATCTCACTTATTCACAGGTTTGTAGAACCTCCATACGCAGACAGTCATCAAGATAGAATTTACATATAGGATTATATCACATTCTTTCAGATCTCAGTTCTTTAGAAAAAAGTCTCTGGCTCTCCTTATGACTCATGTAGATTTGGTTATATAAACTGATCTCCAGTCATCTGTTTTCTATAGTGAGTTTCTGCAGTATAATAACTAATATAAATGCAACTCCTGCAAAAAATATAAAGCTATAAAATATGCAGTAATCTCTTTGTAGCTTGCTCAAATCTTGATCAAAACATGTTATGTTCCACATCCTAAATCCCATCAAATATCCAACCCTGTTAAATCTAAAAGCAGAGAGACAGAAACAGCAGTACTCCAGGAGATCTGAGTTTTTTCACGGGGTGTTCTTGCAGCTCAGCTGAGGGGACAACGACCATCTACTGCCATGGAATCAAAGGCAGCTAAACAAAATTTCATTGTGTGTCAGCACTTTCTTCATTTACTGCCAGGAACACTGAGAACAATTCAAAATGTTTCAAATTTTATTTAGAATGCTCTCAAACTGGCCTTTCTTTTGAAATAATTGCTTCTTTACTTCTGTGTTTATTTCTTTTAATCAGGACCATTGCCTCTACTTGTCCTCACTTAAACAACACAAATTATAGATAATGAAATATCCTTTCTATCATATGTCTTCTGACTACATGAAATGTTATCTTTTCAGGAAAGCATCTTCTCTGATGTTACATTATTACAGTGCCCCATACTCATCCAAAAAGTCAGCAGGGGAGCTTTCACCTGATATGTCAGAAGTCTCCAACTGTGTTGTTCCAAACTTCTATGACCAGTGTGGAAAGCACTGGATCATATTGAATCTTATTAGATCCCTAATTAAAACACTATAGTAAAGCACTTGAAAATGCTTGGATTAAGGAATTTGTACAAAAAGAGATTTCTATGCATTGTCAATACATTTGCCTCATCACAAAAAATAAACTGCTATCTCAATGTAATTACAGTGCCATGCCATCATTTAGAGCTTCCTTGGTTTTCAACTTAACTCCTTCTTCAATCTAGCTCTATCCAGGCATCACTTCCCATGACCTCCCAGTACCCAGACCTGCAACCCATGAGTTATAGATTCCTCCAACAAATAAGCTGTAACAACCATCTGGTTTTTTGCCTTTTCATTGCTTCTTTCTCCTAGATTACAGTGCAGTAAATATCCAAACCCTGACAAATAGCTTCCCATCATATTAGCACTTTGCTTCAGTGACACACATCTTGTTCTCACCAAGGTCACTGTAAAATCTGTTTTTAATCTTCATGGCTTGGTCAAACCATCCTCAATTTTAATTCTCTCACTGGTAACAGCCTTATAAAGTTGCCTCATTTTTAGGATCTTGAATATTTTAAGACTTGCTTACATTTCTACCCTTGTCTCTTCTTCACCTATTTCACCTTTCTTTCTACAATTTCACACTATCCAAAACCTCCTCTCTTTGGCAGTTGATCATGCCGTCATTCTTGCTTTCATAAAAAATTCTCAATACTAACTTCTAGAGAAAATCTTATTAAAAGGAAGCAATAATAACATTATACGTATAGGCACATTTTTTAATCCGCACAAATACACACAAAAATTAATCCAATGACCATATTGTCTTAATTCCTTTCTGTGCACCCAATCCCCATTTTAGTTCTGTTTCTTGTATCAAATCTAAACTCAGTTTTGAAGTTCTTTTCTTTTAAAGAAAGAATCTAAATTCAGTTTTTGTATTCTTTTCTTTTAAAGAAAGAATCACGTCTAAATAGCTGCTTTATGGACTTCTTTGAAAAGAGAAAATTATTTGCAAAATACAGCAAATCACAGTCAGATTAGAAATAATGCACACATTTTAATAAAGTGATTAGTATATGGAACAGATATCTAGGAAAAGAACACTTCCCATACATTTTCCATGTCCAGAAATATTCAGTTCAAATATTCAGAAATATCTGCAGTTCACATGTTGCAGGGTAGACAAGGATTGACACTGCTTAATGATTGTGTCCATTACTTAAAAAAATTCTAGTGTACATTCCCTCTCAAAACGTAAACAGTATGCCACACATATAGCAGCTGCAGTCATGAATAGTTCAAGGAAACAACAAACTAGCAATTGATTAAAAGTTCATTGGTGATTTCAATGCAGCTCACCATGCATAAGATACATAGAACTTCTTTGAACTTGATAAAAAGGCTAATTTATTTCTGTCTGTCTGTGGAGAAGAAAAATGTCTTTTAATACCATAGCTATTTCAAATACATTTATTCAATGGGGTTTTCTTTGTAAATACTTCTTGCAGGGTAAAGTCTTTAACTGCTGCTGGCAGTGGAATATTCACAGAAGTTTCAGAAACAAAATCAGCCTGTCATATCTAGGAGAGAGACTTTTCAAAGTAGTTGGCTTCAGGAATAACCTCAGACTTAATTCTTTAATTTTTTTTTCTATTTGAAGCTTCAGTCTCTCCTTTCCATTGGTAAAATAAATGGAAACATAAATCAAACTTGTGGTTGACTGGGAAAGGGGAAACATAACCCCCATTTTCAAAAAGGGAAAAAAGGAAACACCGGGGAACTACAGGCCAGTCAGTCTCGCCTCTGTGCCTGGCAAGCTTATGGAGCAGATCCTCCTGGAATCACTGCTAAGGCACATGGAAAATAGGGAAGTGATTGGTGACAGCCAACATGGCTTCATAAAGGGCAAGTTATGCCTGACAAATTTGGTGGCCTTCTACAAATGCTCTACAGCATTGGCAGATAAGGTGATAGCAACAGATGTCACCTACCTGGACTTTTGCAAAGCATTTGACGCTGTCCCACATGACATCTTGGTCTCTAAACCAGAGCGACATGGATTTGATGGGCAGACCACTCGATGGACCAGGAACTAGCTAGATGGCCGCACTCAAAGGGTTGCAGTCAACGGCTCGATGTCCAAGTGGAAGCCAGTGATGAGTAGCATTCCTCAGGGGTTAGTACCAAGACCAGTGCTGTTCAACATCCTGTCAGAGACATGGACAGTGGGACAGAGTGCACCCTCAGTGAGTTTGCTGATGACACCAAGCTGTGTGGCACAGTTGACACGCTGGAGGGAATGGATGCCATTCACAGGGACATGGACAGGCTTGAGAATTGGGCCCATGTGAACCTCAGGAAGTTCAACCAAGCCAAGTGCAAGGTCCTGCACCTGGGTCATGACAATCCCAGGCACAAATACAGGTTGGGTGGTTGGTTGGAGGATGGATTGAGAGCAGCCCTGAGGAGAAAGACTTGGGGGAGTTTGTGGATGAGAAGCTCAACATGAATCGGCAATGTGCACTGGCAGCCCAGAAAGCCAACCACATCCTGGGCTGCATCAAAAGAGGCATGGCCAGTAAGTCCAAGGAGGTGAATTTGCCCCTCTACTCTGCTCTCGTGAGACCCCACCTGGAGTACTGCATCCAGCTTTGGAGTCCTCAGCACAGGAAGGACACAGACCTGTTGGAACGAGTCCAGCAAAGGACCATGAAGATGATCAGAGGACTGGAGCACCTCTACTGTGAGGAAAGGCTGAGAGAGTTGGGGCTGTTCAGCCTGGAGAAGAGAAGACTCTGGGAAGACCTTATAGTGGCCTTCCAGTGCCTAAAGGGGGCCTACAGGAGAGATGGGGAAGGACTCAGGGATTGTAGTGATAGGACAAGGGGTAACGGCTTCAAACTGACAGAGGGGAGATTTAGATTAGACATTAGGAAAAAATTCTTTACTGTGAGGGTGGTGAGACCCTGGCCCAGGTTGCCCAGAGAAGCTGTGGCTGCCCCATCCCTGGAGGGGTTCAAGGCCAGGCTGGATGGGGCTTTGAGCAACCTGATCTAGTGGGAGGTGTCCCTGCCCATGGCAGGGGTTGGAACTCAATGATCTTTAAAGTCCCTTCCAACCCAAACCATTCTGTGATTCTAAATCTCTCTCTCATTATTCTTGAATCTAATATCTAGAGAAAAGGCAAGCTACAGATTTCTGAAGGTTATTCAAAACTTGTTTGTGAGCTTGAGCTGTTTTTTTTTTATTTATTTTATTTTCCAAGCTAAATTCTATTGTACAGGTACAATGTGGATAATGTGTTTAACTGGTAACTGTTTCTTTCTTCTGATGCAAAAATTACCTTTCCTTACTAAAATTAAGGAATTAAATTTCCAATATATTGAAACAAATGACAGACTTCTCTAAAATTTATTTTGCAGCAGGTTTTTCCAGTACCATAAACTACCAAATCAGAGAAAATATAAACACTGTACATACCTTTTAACATCTTTCAAGATCAACAATAAGTATATTTTCTGTCAGCTTTGCAAGATGGCTTTCACCAGGTCTGATGTTCCAGCATGTAATTATGTCATTCAGTTTTCAGTGTTGTTTTCTTTTTCTTTAAAGCACTTGCAAAAGCAACATCTAGGGAATTTCACAGCTGATGAAATCTTGGCCCTAAAACGGTGAATCACAGAACTCCCACTGACTTCATCAGGCCCCAGAATCTCATTAATGCCTTTCAAAAACTAATATCCTATTAAATAAAATATAAAAAGGTACATTTAATTAATTATGCTTTTCTAAAAATCTTCAGAGAAGCACAGCTTCTGACTTTCATTTCTCAAAGGCTCAGAAAGACAGGTCCTAGAACTGCTCAGATCAACGGCAGAATCCACCTTACCTCCTGTGCCTTTGGGGAGAAATGGCAATATTTTATGTAATAATAATCCTAAAGTTTTTATTTCATTCAGGATTGTGCAAATAATTCATTTTAAAAGAAAATAAAATACTCAGGAAGCTATCAAAGAACATGTATTTTCTTTTTCTGGTCTATAAATAATGAACTTGATAGTGCAAACAGCTTGGCCCCTGGAAAGTAAAAACAGTGTTACATTCATTTTCATTCTTGAGAAAAAGTAGTGAATATATCAAGCTATTGTTCTTTCTGAAATATATGCATTGTCCCCCAGATTCATACCATAAGCACCTGAAACCTCAGCTTCTGAAATTTAGACTCCCTCCTCCCAGATCAAACTCCACAGAATCAGCCACTGTGTTCTCTGTTGTGCTTATCATAGACAGATTGCCCATGCAAGAAATCTTTCCTCATATTATTTCTTTCCTAAAAAACAAGAACAGGGGAAACATTTATGGAGTGCATCATCAGCAAAGAACAATGTAGTGAGTGCCGCAATAAACAAAAATAAATTAGCTGGAGGCCTAAAATAAACTAATGTGGCAAAATCCTACCCTGTGCAGAGGTGCACTGGGGAACGGCCATGTTATGCAGAGGATTTCCCCTCTAGTGCCCCCATATAAAGTAGTGGCCAGGCAAATTTCCTGTCCGCTGTGCAGCACCCAAGCACATGAGAGAGTTGTAAAAGAAAAGCTTAGCTGCTTGGGTCAGTAAAGGACACGTTCTTGCTACTTTCCGGGAAACATAACTATCCCACTCCCAGCATGTTCCCTATACTGTGGAGCGAGTATTAGGTCCCTTTTTTTTGGCTAAAGAAGAAATTACTTTGGTTCTTATGCACCTTTGCTACTTCGTCACGTATATTTTCTTACTCTGAGCTCTTCTGCCCATAAAGAAAAGGAAGACTCCTGGTCACGGTGTGAGCAGACATTCCTCACTGTCACTCTCTGCTCTTCAGCACATTGACTCTACGTGCAAAGCATATCTCCCATCTCAAGGCTGGGTTTCCTCTCCCTCGTCCTCAGATTCCTGCTAAGTCCTCGACTGCATAAGGGACCCTCAACTTAGCGCTGACACACAGAGGAGGACGCCTTTTCTATTGCCCAGCCACACGTCTGGCCTGTGACACTGCTCCTCTCTTCGAAGTACCGTAACTGTAAAGCACAACTACCTTCTCCTGACTAAATTCAGGGTGCTGTTCTCATCCAGCTTTTCTTTTTGATCATGTGTTGAGGCAATTATTAAAACTCATCACTAAAATAATTTAAATAAATTACATAAAACAAGACATGCTGATGGATACCAAAACACCATCCAAATACCCTCTCTAATTAAATGTTGTCAGCCTATATGTAGCTGTTAAATGTTAATATCTTTATGAAGGTGACAAGACATTAGATACATAAAACTGCTAAATACTTGCTCTAATGACAAAGTAAATTGCTTAGCTGGAGATAAAAGCCAGGCATTCAAGAACTTGTCAAGGCCTTGTCTAACCATTGCTCAAATGCTTTCTCAGTGAAGAGTACTTTGGAGAAACACAGTAAATAAGTTGTGGTGCCAAAGCAAACCCCTCTACACTTTCCTGCTGAACTTTAGCTGTGGAGAAAAAAAATCACATATGCTTTGCTAAAAGGAAACTTTGCAATATCTGCTTTTCAGGTCATGAACTTTTTATCCGATATGTTGTTGTTGCCATTGATTCATTAATTCTATGAAGCTGTATGCAGGGTTGCATTCATTATTTTACCTGTTCTGGACTAGAATAGGTTACAAGGGTCAAAAACTCTTTTTTTTTTTTTTTTTTTTTTAAATCTCCTAAAAACAAACAGTCTATGAGATAAGGCTGTACACAACAGCGTTTGATGTATTACATCTCACTGGTATCTGACAACCCTTACTCCCTGGTGATGCGATTCTTTCCTAATAATTTAGTCTCAGTCTATTAAAAGACAATTACAGATAATGCATCCAGGCAAGTGGTGAAGGATGTCCAGAACAGTACTTGTGGAAAGGTTATCAAAACACAATTCTCAAAAAAGAAGTGTGCTATTGATTTTTTAATCATTTCAGACAGAGACTGTTATATAGATTTTCTAAAGGATTGAACATAACTAGAAGACACTGGAAATGGATTTTCCCTTTGCTACTTCATATGTCATAATAATAGATTTTTTTATTCATTTACCACTAAGTAAGGAACGTGGCTAGCCATTCAGAAGTCAACTTATGGCATCTAGAGACTTGATAGACTTTCAAATCTGTTGCAATTTTGAATGTTACTAGATTCCACATTCCACACAACTCCTGATGAACAATTATTTCCACATTATGCACAAATTAATACAGAATTAGAAGTAGTCTTTGAAGCTTTTGTTCTGTGCTGCTGTTATCATCTGGGCTTTCAGTTAGAAGCTGGCCACAGAGTAAAATAGGACCTTTAATAGCATTCTGCTTCAGAAAACAGTTCTGATGGAGTGGGTTAGGTTGCCATTCAGAATCTGGAAATCAGGGGAGCTTCAAGCATGTTTACCTTCTTATTTGGTTAAGGATGGATTTTAAAAGTGGTTTGCCTAATTAAGATACATGGTTTTGGAGACCATTTTACAAACTGTTAAATAGAAACCATTTACTAGGACATCTGGTCTAATAACTGCCTATCTATATAGTCCCCATGACAACAATGCAAGATGCAGGGAGCGAGTACCTCAGAAGACACGTCAGCTGAACACGCACAACACTGGAACTTAGCATTAAAACAGGAATTGCTCTTTAAAAATTTTACTTTCAACATTTTCATGTAGGGAACAAAGGGGGATGAGTCAGGAACAGGGAAACCCCGAGGTTGTCCCTAACATTTCCGAAAATGATTTGACCTTTTTTAACGTTTGTTTGCAGATCTGCTCATTGTACGCTGTCGCTAGTTTTCAGGCTTAGAATAGTAGAACATCCCAACTGGTTTCCATTATGGGCAAACACCCATAATGGCCATAGCCAGGCATGCTTGAGGAAGACAGGAGCCCACACGCACATCCCATTGCCTGTTGCTTGTGGATTGTAGTCTTTGAAATATACTGAAAAACTATTAAAACAGCACTGTCAAGCTTGATGCAGATGTATATCTAAATGTGAATGCACATCTGAGCAGAAATTGATCAGGGGAGCTAAATAACCGTACGTATAACTACATACAAAGGAGCTCACAGAAGTTTACTGTACTTTCCTATACTGATCATGGACTGTCAAGGCACTGGTATGGCAGCGTGTTTTATAAGAAGCCTCAGATTTCAGGGAATTTGCCTGATTCTTGGATTTCCTTCAGATGGGCAGAGAAAAGGAGTCCAGGACTATGTGTGTTTGATCAGTGACAGCATCTCCACTACTGTTTTCAGAGATTAACAAAAGACTCTTTCCAAGAACACCAAACTCGAGGATTCTGCATTTCTAGGTGGTTAAATAAGAAGTTCCTTCATGGTGCTCTGCCTCCATGCTGAGCCCTAGTTATTACCCTTCCTTTCCTTTGAAATTAAAGTGTTTATCTAAAAACCAGAATATGCCATAACATCTTTACAAATTAACATATTCCTGGATATACTGCTGATCTATAAAATAAACAGCCATAGTTTTATTACAGGATGACTGCCCTGCCTATACATTGTAGATTTTCCTTTCAAAAGCACACACATTCAAAATGAAAAAAACAAAAACAAAAACAAAAAAACAACAAAAAACCCAAACAAAATTTAAAGCACAGCTTTAACCACACTAATAAATAATGTAGTTAATTCAACGTGAGATATGGAAATAGTATCAAATATACTACTTATACATGCTAAATTCACTGCTGTAACAGCACACAAACAATTTCTAGGACTGCTGTGAAAAGGAGATGTTTACAGTGTCCTGACAAGGTTGTTTGAAGGCTGTCCCAGTGCTTCCTACTGGGTTACAATATGTTGGCCATAGGTGACCTAGCAACCATTACTTTGGAGAACTGCATTATAAATCTCACATAAACATTAACTTTATTGTTAATGACTATGAACAGTATACAGTTTAAGTGTATATGCCCATGGCTCCCTCTTCTGGATAATCCACACACAAAATAAGAACAACCCATTTAGAAGGGAATAATACTACTACTACTAATAATAATTATAAAGGGCATATAAGGAGAAAAATAGAAAAAAAAATTTAAAGTCACATATTCTTTATCAAAACAGATTCATTGTCTCTCTAAATATTTTTCTAATTTTTTTCTTACATTTCATTACTATTTTACCTTGAAAATATGATTTCAGCCACAAGAATGTTGTGAACGAAGATATCATATACACTGTTGTCAGAAATATACAGTCTTTTCTTCTTAATTGTTCATCTCAATATAAGTAGCAGTCATGTCCTCTAATCTGTAAGAAACTGGAGAAAAAAGAGGATGGAACAGATTGGAGCTACAATAGAAAAATGTATGAGTGGATTAAAACAACCAAATATTGACATAAAGTAGCTCAGATGAGTAGAGAGGTGCTTGCCATTGTTAATAAGAGAATACATAACAGAGGAATGTGGCCCATATTCATAGGGCCTGGGCAGTTAAACAATGGTTAAGCCCACAAAAGTAAGTTAAAAGCATGAATTAAAAAAATCCCAAACTTAATAACATTTCTCCTGAATAAAATACCATATTTTGGACAATTTAATAAAATTGGAATGAAAAGCTTTTACAAGAAGAAAAAAAAAAAGAGTGGTTTTATTTTTCAAGTCAAGAAAAGTCAACTCAGTTTTCAAGTCAAGACAGAAAAGTTTCTTTGGGGTAAAGTTTGTTTGGGTTAAAGGTTAAATACTTTGATCAATGTATTCCAAGACATTTTTATCAAAAAATTGAAGTAGAAAATCAACTGTCTTTACTCAGTAAATCTGAGGATGGATACAATCATCAGGATAAGACTTAGAACAATGTCATTTAAAGTAAACAAATTTAGATTCTTAACTTTGAATATGAGGAGCTAAAGAGGTAAATAGAACATAAAAAAACCCAAACCATCATATTTAAATGGTTTCAATGAAAGGAGATATTAAATGGATATTCCATGACAGATAAATAAAAATCATTAACCAGTGAAGTAAGAACAAAGGGGATAAAATCCATCTCCTGAATCCAACTTAGGAAGATAAATTAGAAATATAAATTAGCTTCAACTGCAACACTGCATTCTCATTAGGAACATAATTTCTTAAGAGTGTTAATAGCTGAAAGATTTAAGCAGATGGACCAGAATTTCCACCTCATATAAGTCCTGAGAAATAGGATATTTCTTTTGTGCTTTTGATTGGCTAAACCAATGTAATTTATCAGGCAAGGAAACCCTGCTCATCATTACTGTCTACATACAGTTTTCACAGAAGAAAAGAAAGCACTTTGAGCACAGATTTAAAGGCATATCTTTAGGGCTTCAGGTTTCTTTTTAATTTAGATCTTTGGATTTTCAGATTTCCATAAGTCACTTTATTTTTCTTTCACAGATCTAAGTTCTTCTTATTAGAATGTAATGCTGCATTTTAAGTTAAGGACAGAAAAGCAGCTAGTTAGAAAGAAGGTTGAATATGAGATTGAATCTTTGAATTTCCTTGTTTCATTCCTTACTTTAATTACAACAATAATACAGACATTCCTTTTTTCCTTCACAGAAAATATGAAAAAAAGAAAAAACTAATCCAGTCTTTCTCAAAGAGAAGTACTGTCAAGTAATTTACAGTGAAACTAAGCCACATTCATTAACTTTTTAAGGGCTGCTGTGCAGACTTTGACAAAAACTAATAAAAATACAGAACTTAAAAAGCATCATTTCACAGTGAGATAGAACTCTAGAAAAGCTGAAAATGAAATGAGAACTACTCCATAAGCAACATCAAAATATTGCATGATGATGGATAAAGATGACATTTACAAGGTTTGGTAATGCAAAATGGTGAAGTTTACAGGAAATTAATCTAATATGGTAGACATATCATTTCTCACAGAGGCTGGATCATAATTCAGCTGTCTTCGCCTGACAAGGTCAAAATTTACCACAGTGTACACTAGACAACTGTAAGTTGAAGAGGCTTCATCATATCTTAAATCAGTTTCTGCATAATTTCAGACATAAAAATCTAATTCTGTGGCAACCAGAGGATCCATCCCTGATATATTAAAAAGAAACTCTCCAAAACTTTTGATTAAAATATAATGAAGAGAAAAAAAACAACCCTATCTACTTTAAAAGTCTGTTCATAATTAATTTGAATTATCAGCAAGCAAGTGAATATACATTTTCCTAGGAAAGATAACACATAAAACAAAACCATCAATTTCTTTCAGCATATCAGTTTTGTTGCAGACTCAAGTTTCATTATGATTAAGATGAAAACAATATGATCAATTTAATAAATATAGAGGTGCTCTTTAGGGTATAGATTTCAAAATCAGCGTATGCTGCCTATATTATACCATAACTAAAAATTCAATTCCTGTCTGTGCTTATGGATTCTTCTGAAAGTTCAGTGCAAAAAAAAAATAATCAGAATCAAGACTAATTTTGTATCATATTCAAGCAGAAAACGTCATTATCCTTGGTAAGTGCCCAATCATAAGGCCTCTTCTGATCAACATTAATGACCTCCAAAATTCTAAAGCATGTAACTTTTGGCATTGACCTATTCAGTAAACTACTCATACATATTTAATGGAACAAAGTATTAAAGGGCTAAATGATTGTAGAAAATACTATTTTTATTATGTCTGACCCAGGTCAATTTATTATGATTTCACAGGAAATTACCGGCATTCCAGAAACTGTATCAACTACTTTCAGTTCTAGGAGGGGGTCTTCATTTTTTTTATAGACACATTACTATTGACTACTCCAAAGTCTGCTTCTCCCACTAGCAGGAGACCAGGTTCACAAAACTAACCATGGAATTAATTCAGGAGCTAATGTAACAATCACATTTCTTTGGTACACAGGCAGCATGGCAGGCAGCATGGCAGGCAGCTAGCAAAACACCATGTAGTGGTGATCACAGTGAGATATGAATGTCCAGTTTTCAAACTCCTAAAGATCCAAAAAATTCAGCTGTCATACCCAGCTCTTAAGGAACCAAAGCACTGAAGCCTTCTATGTACTTTTAATTGGTTCTTCAGACACTGTTTTATGCGTTTTTACCAATTACTGTATTTCTGTCATGTATCTATTGAACATTTTAATCAGCAGGCATACTTTTCCTAGGTACTATACACCTACAAATACTGAACATTATCATAGAACCATATAATGGTATGGTTTGGAAGGGACCTTAAAGATCATCTTGTTCCAAGCCCCTGCCATGGGCAGGGACACCTCCCACCAGACCAGGTTGCTCAAAGCCCCATCCAGCCTGGTCTTTAATCATAGAATTGTCATCGCATACCACAGTCTGTGTGCGATGTATCTGGGAAAATCAGAGCCTGCACACATTTCCAAACTGATTTATGCAGCTTTTCATGTGTCCTTTTGTGGACTGCACACATGTATTTGTTCTTCATTCTTCTGTCTAGAGCTGCTGCCAAACCTATTTCTTCAGTTCCACACCTGTACGTAGACTTCAGGCCTGCATATCACTGCTCTTACATATGTAACATATATACCATGTAGTAAAATCACATCTCCACACAGAATATAGTCCCAGTTTAAGGAAAAAATAAATACTTCCTTCATTGAAGCAAACAGCATGCAGGATCAAAACCTGTGGTATTTGTAAGGAAGTTGTATCTTTTCATAGCTTTTTAAAGCAATCCAGTAAAACTTAACAGAAAACTGCATAGCAATGCACAGCACTGAATTCAGAAATAGTCACGTGATTTTCCATTATCTGAGGTTTTTAAAGAGTAATTATTAAATGTGCATAATCATATTAAATATGCATAACACTGTACAGATTCATCCTCATTAAATACTATAGGATTTTTCATCAAGAAGGTAGTAAGTTGAATTCTTACAAACCTGGATAGGTACTTCTAATTAATTTAAATTGAAGTAATAGATTTTAATGTTTGGAGGAATCATCACAGAAATCAATTCTGACTTGCAGCATAAGAAATGCCACGTTATTCCTGCATCAAGCTCATATTTCTGAACTAGCTTGGACCCAATGTGCCAGCTGCCAATGCTGCCTTGTCTGTCTTTCCTTCTCAGGAATTTTTGTTGTGTGAAAAGCAACAACATAACCTGCCTTGAATTCTGTGTTATTTTTCCCTATTTTGCTCTGCCATTATGTTAGGAGAAATATGGAGCCTGAGCAGAACAACAAAGTTCTTCTATCTGTTTTAAGAAAAAAGACCCATGACTGATCTCATCTCTGGAACTTCAGCAAAGCCTCCAGGCTAGCATGGAGCAGGGATAATTAGGCAATCAAGGTGAAGCAAGTGCTGCAGACACTCCATGAAAATCACCAAATCCTTTGAAGCACTTACTGAAGCAGGATGAAATATCGTATCAGGGTTTGCAATGATGAGCCATCCAACGTGTTCCTGGTCACATCAGCACTACACGGCAGTGACTTCTTCACTGTGTTGCTGAATTCAAAAAGGCACTCTGCTGGAGTCATATGCCATGCTTACCTAAATTTCTAGAGAATAAGCATTAAAATAAGTTAAATGCTGATAGCGGGACTCTGTTTTTCATGCTCTAGAATTATGATCATACTCTATAAGGCTTCAGGGCAAAAAATTTGAATTACCTAATAGGCTAAAAGTTCTGCGTGTAAGCATACCTAGCCTCACAAAGTTATTATTCAAGGTAATATACAGGAAAACATAGAAGCATTGAGCAAAGTGTAGCAGATAACAGATGCGTACACACCTCTACTTAAATTCCATCATATGTCTTTTCTGCTGGGAAGATAAACAAAAGAAATAAATACACATTTACAGCTCTGCAAGGAGTAACAAATCAGCAAATGCTCATCTTAAAGAGAGGAGGAATGTTTTTCCTGTGCTTTTCATCTTGTAGGATGGAAAAGAGTAACAATGCTAAGGGATACAGACTGGTTGACTCCCAACAGTGTGTTTAGTAGACAGAAAGAGTGCAGACATGGAAGAGAGTTTCCTATTGTTGTTGCTGCATATTGTATTGCAGATATTTGTAAAGCATCGGAGAAATGTTACTAGCAAGAAAGAGGAATGAAATGAGAGACACGTTCACTAGCTTAAACAGCAAGAGAGTGAGACAATTACCAGAAATCCATCAAGGTACAATTGAAGCAGGCTTTCATAAAACACAATACAGGCTTTGGCTTCAAAAGGAGTTTTCTTTTAAAAGTTAACTTCTCTCTTTCTTTATGTTATGACAGAATATTTTAACGTGTGTTTTTATCTGTAAATAAACATGCCTCAAAATAAGTCACAGCTTTTCAGTTTTTAATATTCCAAGACAAGCACAGCATGCTTCATATATTGAAATCATCTATCACAGCCTATTGTCTCTCTGTGTAACAGAGGATGACTTTGGTATACTATCATTACACAGCTTATTAGACATCATTCCTTTTACTACAAGAACAACCTTCATTTCCTCAAATGTAACAATGTGGCTACCGTAATATCAACAGCATTTTTTACTACCTTACTCAATTTTAGTTTTCTTAATACACCATGAACATAGCCTGCATATTCCTTGCAGAGCCTGCAAGGAGAAAATAAACCTTGGCAAAAGCCATTCTTTGGACTCCTTTTTACAGGTAGTCCGTAGCAAAGCAGGTTAGGTTAATTCATTGTCATTTTAGCTTTTGAAGCTCAAGACTGAAGCGCGACAATGAAATACAATGAGGGGAAATGCTGCCTGAATATCGAGAGTGCCTCCAACCACCCTGCAGTCAGAGTGCATGCCTTCAATTGCCTTATTGATGTTCCAAAATTGATTTATGTTGTTATAAAGTGGACTTTAAAAGACATTTTATGAAATAATTAAGTCAGTGATTTATGTCATCCTATTACGCTCCAAAAGCAGTTCATAAACTCTTGCTTTTTTAAAGACAGGTTGGGTATGGATTTGCTACAAAACTGTATGACATCACAAGGTAACATCAATCTTGATGCTTTGTCTTTCTTTTTGTATTTTAAGGAGGAGGTGTAGAGGTTAGAAGCAGAAAAGTTGCAAACAAAGGTGCACTTTTTTGTACTTATATTATTCCTTATCAATTAGATGCTCTACCGTACTTGGAATGGTCACCACACACAATTTTTGATTTAGTTCGAGTCCTACTGCTTGATCATCAGTGTCTTAAAGTTTCTTTGGGTTAAATTGTTTTAAACTGCAAAAATTTTCAGGTAGGAAATTTTCAACGTTGAGCTGAATAGCACGCAACAACCAAAGAGTTTCCAAGTGGTATCAGTAAAAAAAACAAACAAAAAAAAAAGCAAACAAACAAACTTACTTGCTTGTGCTTTCAACATATTTCAGTGCCAAATTTAAAGTCATCGAGCTAGGAAAAAAGAATATTGGATACAGGAATGTAAATGAGAAAGGAACCTCCTGCATTCTGATCTCTGTTCCAAGGAATATTTCTGTACTTCATCCAATGGGATTTAATTAGAATTAGAATCATTGCAATTAAGTTTTTTAACAACACATTTAGTATTATATGTCTGATATTCAAAGATATCTGGATCAGATTACCTGATTTTATAACATCAGCCGTCCAGCTCTTTCTTTCACCTTAGTTTAATTTTTGTACTTCTTGTCTATCCTAACATACAGTCATAACCAGTACCTGTGAGTAAAGCAGTGGATTTGCAAAATAATTTTAAAATGTAGGGTTAATACTTTGCAAATTTTCTCTAGAGACAAATAGTAAGCAGACAGACTATTCTCCTTGGTCGTCACTTTTTTTTATATAATTGCAATTAGTTATTTGTGTAATCCATCAACAAGTTACACATGTTCATTCAACTTTACAGCAGTATGATGTATAACTGTATAAATCCACAGCTGGAATAAATTTCTTGAACTTAACAATTTGAAAGAATCAGAAAATGTAGAGAATAAAAGCAGTGAAGTATTTGATTTGTAATACTAAAATATAACTTTATAATCATTTTAAATTGCTTTCACACAGAAGCAGAGACCTGGCNTAAAATATAACTTTATAATCATTTTAAATTGCTTTCACACAGAAGCAGAGACCTGGCACAAGTTCTCTGTTTAAAGTTCTGTTTGTTCCTCCATTTAAAGGCGATTGTGCAAAGGTCTGCAGTGAAGCTTAGCACATGGGTGAATTTCACCAAGAGCATTGACCAGTGACCTCAACAGCTGCTTGGAAGGAGTCTAGCCAATCTGCCCAATCAAAACATCCATTTTCGGTAGTGAAGTTGCTATGGACAGTAGCAATTTGATTCTAACATGTCTCTAGCAACTATTATAGTTGTCATATATTGGTTCTGTGAGTTGCATTTTTATATTACCTTGTGCTAATATTTACTGTCATATCCATAGCACAGCAAAATGGAAGCAAGATGTCACAAAGAGATTTTTGAAGGCTCTTGTTTCTTGAATAAATCACAATTTCTCATATTACTAGCATTCATCTGTCTCTTGAAAAAATTGTTTGTCTTATCCTCTTTCTAAAAGTCTGTCTGTCATTTGATACATTTGCTGCAAATTGGAACTGCATTGCAGAAAATGAATGGGTTTAGTCAAATTAAATAAAATTACACGCCATCTAGCTTTCACACATTCTAAATATGGCAAACCTATTACATACATACTAATTGTATTTATGTAGACCCTGCCAATGCTTCACATGTGAAAGGCAGCATTAAGTGAAGAGATTAAGAAACATCATGCAGACAGTATGTCACTAAAAATATTCTCAGAGGTCCAGAGGTTGCCTATAATAAGAAAGGCTTGCTAGTATAGCCTGCTCTCTATTACCTATTCCGCAAATAAAGTCAGTCACAGATACAGGCAATGTGGCTCTATAGAGGCCCTCATGGGGCTGACAATACTTGTGAGGCTAGATGAGCCTGGTGCTATGTCTACAAGCAGCTCAAATGGCAAATTTTCCCATGGCTCAGGAGACAGAGACTTCCCAGAGCAGGAAAAAGAGAGAAGTGGTTGCAAAGCAATCTTCTGCCTGCCAAAAAAGTAATAAAAGATATTGGAGCTGTCGTGGATGCACAGGTACATCATGGTTGTTCCCTTTCCTCTCTATTCATCCTATTGGAAAACCTATACAACAGTGGAATTGATTTTGAAGCTAGAAAGTACCATTAAATCACATAACATGGCCTCTTCTGGCAATCCAGACAAAGATGTACATCCATCTGTACTGAAGCCAATAAGTTGGATGTAGCTAAAAGGTAATTTCCAGATCTTATTTAGAAAAGATATGGAATTAATCGTTTCTCTCGATAGTTTGTTAAAAAGCTTTAGCACCTTTCCCATGGGATATTTGTGCCTATTTCTAAATTGTCTGTAAGTTCCAGCCAATGTTCTTTTTTATGTCTTTCATTGCTGAATCATTTTCTAATGGTGTTTTTCAACAACCTAGAAAGTTTCAGAAAGTAAACCTGTGCTCTTATTTGATCAATTTTCCAAGTCGCTTTATGTTTTTGGCGTGTTTCACTTGAGGTTATAGTCAGTTAAAAAGTCTGTCCCCCTATTTTTGTTCAAGACTATCTTTTTTAAATCTCTATTCAGCTTGTTCTGTGCAAAATATATCAGGCAAATAATTTTGAAATAGATATCGTGGATTTTAAAATAACTCCATAATTCAAGACAAAAATATTTGTAACTAGTACTTCTATTTTAACATAAATCTAAGACTTCCCCCTTATAAGAAGCTAAGCAGCTTAATGGAACATAGTTAAATTCTCCGTTTGTCTCAGCTGCAGATCTGTTCCTCAGGCAAACTTCAGAACTAAAGTAACATGAACACTCACTTGGCTTATGGGCTAGTACAGCAGCAACCTCACTGGGCTGCTGCCCCCTTCCATTGTAGGATGGACGGTCTTTGGGGAGAGAACAGATCCCAGTGTTTTCCAAAAACAGCCAACAATTTCAGGCCAGTGAAACCACAGTCATTACTTTTACTCAAGATATAGCCCTCATATCCATGGGCAAGTTATAACACCATTTTCTCCTTGGAGAGTATCTATCAATACTATTTGACATGAGCAAATACTGCAAAAATACGCTTCTAAGTATTCATTTGAATAAAAAACCATGAATTCAATTTCACACTCTTGAGAACCTTTTCCATTTTAAAAAATATCTAAATAGATCCTTTCATTTCTTTTGTCAGAAAAAAAAATAGCCTTGCAGTTGCTGTGTGTCTAGTTCACATTTCTCCATTTGGCTAGCAGGAAATCTCATTTAACCTGTTATGAACAGGAGAAGCAATAATAATACAGTAGCATTCACTGCTACAAAGACACAGGACTTCAAAACAAAATCAAAATGAATAGTTCATGAATAACCCATAGCCTGATATGTTTGTATATAAGTGTTCAGTGAATAAGTTCCAAAACAAACATATTTATACAATCAGAATATTTTTGGTGAATAATGTATGAAGCGAGACATGGTAAAATTTGAAAACATTATGCACTGCAAATAGCCCATCTTCGACACAGAATAAGAAACAGAACAATGTAGGATGAGACAGGAGATATGAAACTATTAGTAGCTGCCAACCAGTTAAACGGCAACTAATGGTAATCTCTCACTTCAAAACTTGTGGTCACTGGAAAGATTCCCTCAGGAGATGTTAGATTAAATGTGATGCACTCTCATCCAGCAAACCATCTAGCAAAAAATCTCTGGAGAGCAGATATTAAGATGCTTATCACAGCTGCAAAGGCTGCTAATGAGTGAAAATGTCATCAGCTTTGACTGGCTTTTCTCCATCAGCTGCTGGTGGGCTGCCTACCTCAGTTATGCCCAATAACTTTTTGGGTCTTTTCACTTCAGCTCCACACTCTCCTTTGTATTCACTTTTTCATCCCTTCCCTTTTCTCCCTGTATGTCCTCCCTTCTCCTTCTCATCTATATAATCTCTCTTCACTATTTGCCAGGTGTCCTCCTAATCAATTCTTACCAAAGAAAAAAAAAACAACAATAAATAGTGACATAATATTACCATGATCTTTCTGCTTTTCATAACATTTAATACACACTATACGTAACGTCATTTTATATATCCATCATTTGCATTTTGTGATATGTAAAAAGATCTCCAGAGCATTAACTATCTTCCTTTAGAAAGGAACATCACAAAAAATGGGATGTTCTCTTAAACCTTTCAGTGCACATTCTGCTTGATCCTACTCATTCCCTTTGGCTCACAGACCCTATAGCTTCCACAGTACCAAGGAGTTTAGTACCAACCTAGCTTTAAACACGAATTCAAATCATAACTCAAATGTCCGAGTAACTTTTCAAATCAAATAAATGATAATGGATGATAAAGTTTTGTTCTATCATCTTGTCATACACCTTAGTAATAACCTACTGGAAGTCAGGGATTCCCAGTTCTCTAGGTGATAAAGCACTCAATCCCTGTCCTCTGGCCATCTATTTATCTCCGTTTAAACAAGTTAACTTTGCAGTCTGCGTTCAGCTCTTGGCACATACCATCAATATTACAGCATAAACAGCAACATAAGCATAACTGTGCATATATCCAGCTATCTAAGAAACTTACCACTTCTCTCTATTGTGTAAAACACAGTCTCTACCCTTTGAAGAACTGAGGGGAAAAAAAGGGGGGAAAAAAGGAGATGACAAATTTTTCTACAGAGGAGTTATTTCTAATGTGTTTTTGCACACTTACTGATCCTGGAATGAAATCGAATATTGGCAGAGTGACATTTTTTGACAGGTTTGATTATTTTGGAGTTATGCATTCCAAAATACACACTCCAATGATTTAGATTCTAGAAATAATTTCAAAAATAAGTTGGGTAGCTGATCAAGATGGTAACTTTTAATTTCTTCGTTCTAAAGGATGTTGCATAAATACTAGGATAATTATGGTTCAATTGCTAATGCAATTACAGTTCAGTCATTGCATTTAGAAACAACCAAAGAGCATACATATATATATATGTATATATGTTTACCGAAAAGCAGTGAAATGGAAAGAATACTACATGCTATACACAACTACAGAATATTAAAATCCAGAGAGTTTTTCTTTTTATAACCAGTAACTTACCTTATACAAGATAAATGTCAACCTTGTAGAAAACATTTTATTCTCATTGTGTCTGAATTTCTTAAATTGTAAGCTAACACTTATCGCACCAAGATCTAGTAACAAGTATTTTGGGGAGGCCATTCTATGTAAATTGAAATACTGCAAGGATATTGCCAAGTAAACCACCCCATTTATGAAGAACTTTTCAACTTGCAATAAATTCAGTGCAATGATGCTTTACACATATATAATGACTTCATCAAAAAACTGGAAATGTGGCTTTTTCCAATAATATAGCAGATCGGAGTGTAACTATTAATAAGAATTAGCCCAGTCTTCACGGATGTCACAGCGTATCATAGTCCTTCACAAAGACAGGACAGTTTGCCTTTCACACAGTCTGTGCTGTTCCCTGTTCCAGTTTAGCTGATGAGCTTTGGTGTCACAGACAATATCTGCTGACACCAAAGGACGATCTTTGTCTTCTGTGTTGAGAAGATGATGCTGCACAATTCTCTTGAGAACATCTTTGCAATGTGTCATTTGCCTACCTCTCAGCTGCTGGCTAAATGTAGCTGATTATATAAAATAGCCTCTGGCAGGCTGCAGCAGCTGCTTTCAATACCCAGATCAAGCTCAGTTTGCAGGGTAACGCTTTCGCCCTATGTCTTGCAAGCATTGGGTGGCTGATAGTGACATCCAGGCTTGTACGAACCCTTGATCAGATGAGCAAATTGCATCACACGTCAGTCAAGTAACTGACACTGAGCTGCGAAAAGGCATTCATAAAGACAATATCAAGGATATGTTAACTTTTGATTCATTGTCATCCCATTATCTTGCTCTAGTCATTTTTTTTTGAAATATTTGTCCTGGTGATGATTGCCTAGCTCTGATATATTAACAATATGAGTTTTCCTGACATCGTTGTGATTATCTTGGACTGTGCCTTAAGATTCACAACTGCCCATTTTAAAATTATCCAGCAAGATGAATTTGTCATGTGGTGGAATGGCCTAATTGGTGAAATCCTCATAGAACAAGTTTTTCACCTTATAGGTACACATCAACTAGTGCCTTGGTTTTCCTGTATTTCTTTTTAGGACTTTCAGAATCAATAACAAACAACCAGAAGTTAGAATAATTGAAAATTATAAGCTTGCACACAAGAAGATGCATGATTTATAGGGAGAAATTGTCCACTGGCAAGGATTATAGCTGAGAGAAGAAAATTACGTTAGATTTAGATAACCATCTGAGTATGGGTGATAAACAAGTTTGAGCTTGCTGTCAAAGCTTTCCTTCTCCTTATTTACCTTTTTTTGTAAAGAACAGAAAATACAGGCAAGTAGCCCATTGTAGCTGGTACTGTTTGTTGACCTGAGAAGCTACATACTAACTTTATCCAATCCCAAGTTTTTTTAGAGCATTAAAGAACATTTTGTTTCAGTTTTAAAGAAGGGAAAGGAAATACACTTATGACAAATGACTTGCCCAAGGTCAGCAGCTCAGAGACAGACCACACAGATCAGGTCTCCTGATGTCTGGTTTGACACCTATTCTCTGTAAACAGCCCATAAATCGGTCCTTTGGCTGCTGTTCAACAACGCAAACTCATTGCATTTGTTTTCTGGTAGCACTGCCAGGTCTCCATCATGTTTTTTTTTCTTTTTCTTCCATCTTTTGAATACATTTTTCCACAGGCATACTATCTTGACGGTTTGTTTTTTTCTCCTCCCAAAAGCAAACCTCATTCTGATGTTTTCTAACAATTTCCTTAGAGTAGCAAGGAGCCTGAAGCAAACCTCTGAAGATAGCACACTTTGGAAGGCTGTAGCCCAAAGTACTTCACTTGTAACTCAGGGCTAATCCTTTATAGAGTGAATAAAGGATCACAACTTGCTCATCATCACTGGTAGGGAACTGCATTACTCCCTAGGGAGTTTGTTCTTCAGTTAAGACATCAATCTTGGAAACTTCATGACTGTCACAAAAGTAGTGCACACAAAAAGATATTTGATTAGCAATAAGAGTCTGAGGGCATACTAAATCTTTAATGACTAAAAATAGTTCTAAAATTTTGAAAATGCTTATTTTTTTTCTCTCAAACTCTACAGCTGTTTAAATAGTTCGTTAATATAGTAAATGCCTAGTACATTTCCTAAGATTTGACAAGTCAGATATTCAAACACTTTTCAAACTACTGGTACTCCATTTCCTGCAGTTATAGTCTGCTTGTCTAAGAACATAGATTTGTTTTGCTCCTCTTATACTGTTTTACTTTATACCTGTATTTGATTAAGTAAATTTTTTTCACTGCATATACGTTATTTATTACAACTTATTGTAATTAATTATTCCAATGTTATTTTAGAGAAATGCAGGAATCAGCTGTGATGAAGGGACATTAATAGGTGTGTTTGCACTTTTCTACAATGCATGTGTTTACATTCGAATTTATACAGGGTCTAGATAATTGTCTCAAACATACTCTTTAAAGTTTCCATTTTCAAATGAGGACAAATTGATATGTAGCTTACCTACTCTTCTTTCTTTTGCCAATATTAATATTCCTGGCACCTTGGCTTTTTGTACAACACCTTTCCTAAGTGATAATCAAGTGATCCAAGTCATCATTTTATCAAGACACAAAGATTCATCATCTTATTGCCATGATATTTACTGTAAGATCACTTGGCTCCCAGTGTGAGGCACAGACATTTATGAGACATCCACATAAAATGATTAAATGCCTAAAGGGTGAGATTTACTACAGAAGCACTTTCATGGGGGGAAGAACACTTTTCAGAAAAGCACAACAGGAAACTCTTTTGTTCACCGATACTTATTTATGAGTCTGGAGTCTGTTCTTTATTGTTTAAGTTACTTGGGTGCTTTCCCAAGGTACTTTCTCAATATCTTAGTAGCAAAAGATGACATGCTATATGTAAAACAGTTTTCACATATCACTGATAACACCCAGCTTAAATTTCAGTGGTAAACAATCATAAATTCTGTATTCTGAATTGCAGCTCTAACAGCTCCAGAAATTTCCATAAAACCTCATGAAGTGATTATACCTCTCATGCACCCACATGTACATTTTTGTGATCTGATGACAATAATATTTAGATCACTGTTTGGGTTTTTCATCAAAGTTCTGCTGTACCTGACTCCACCTTGAGGATCTAGAAACAGCTACACAACTTTAACTCCGCTACAGAGTTACGACATGGGCATTTATAATGAACTATGGTTTAGCCACAAATGGCAAAAAAAAAAAAAACCAGGGAAACTTCCCAATCTTATTACCAGTCTCTATATTCTAATGGTCCGTTATCCATAGATGAGGACTTGTATATTAGAACAAGGTGAATGAATGTTTTATAAAGGATAATAAGGGACAAAAAGGAAAATAAGGTGTGATATATATATATATATATCTTCAAAATGGATTTGCAGGTGTCAGATGGTTGAAATGAGGTAGAGGCCAGAAAGGGAATATGACAACCAACTCAGCTGCGAATTTCTATGACAAAGCAGACCATATGTTTTGTCAAAGAGATTTTTCCCTCAAGGTTCCTCACAAATCAACGGCCTATAGGCATTTGTCTCACATATGCTGAGGTTTAATAAGGCTGTTTTCTCTGAGAACTGCTTTCATCTCATCAGACTACTTTGTGCATTTTAAAGCTAGGAAATTAATGCAAATATTGATTGCTGAAACTGTCAAGCCGGCTGCAATGTTGCTAATATTTCAGCCCGTTTGGTATACTGGGTTGTTCATATTTGTCTGTATTTAAAAGATGAAAAGATTATTTCTAATTTCACATGAGAACATAAATTAACATATTTCTTATATTCCTTAAGTTATAATGTACAGGTTTTTTTCCCTTTTATGATTATATTTGATCCTACTTAATGGGGCTTACAAAACATACTTTCATCTTATTTCTAAAAACAACCTTTTAAAGTTTTTAAAGCAACACCCTTTCATCTCTGCATCCTTTATTATTATTATTATAACTACCACAAACACCACCTGTCACAGATAGCATATACAACAGTTTCTGTGGGAACAAGGGGATGGCTCTCACCAGCAGGTGGTATGCATTTGAGGCATACTCCTCACATATGTCTTTTGTTTATCAGGCACAGAACTGTGCACAGAACAGAAAAATTAGTGTCTGCTGAAGTCACTTAGCTATTGCTAAACTTACCTCAACTTCAACCTGGTCTGGTGGGAGGTGCCCCTGCCCATGGCAGGAGGGTTGGAACCTGATGATCTTTAAGGTTACTTCCAATCCAAACCATTCTATGATTCTATGATAAAATGGCCAGTACTAATCCATTTCATGTTGTTCAGCAAAGAAAAACAACTATTTTCTGTGCTTAGCAAGAAAATACTTGTAATTGTTCCACAAGGCTTGGACCTGGCTATTGTTGAGTCAACAGAAGACAGGATGCCAAGGAATTTTTTCCTATCGCCTTTCTCCAAGCAAATACTTTAAAAAACAACAGACACAAAGAAAACGACTACACTACAATATGTATATGTACCATAATGAGCGAAAAGTATACAAAAAAACAGACAAAGATATTTTTATATCCTAATAGTAAAGGTATTGAGATTAATGAAGCCTAGTTTGGCCAAACTGCGGTAACATTTATGAGGTACAGCATCAACATTTAATGATAGACTCTGAAAATGTGTGGTAACGTCTTATTTGCAGTTTGCTTGTTTGCTTGTTTAACTTCCTTGTTTTATAGCATTTGAAGTACAAATGTAAAAAAATGTTGAAGCTTAAAAAGGAAAATAAATCTCTTTTGACAAGGATAATCCTATGATTGCATTACAGCAGTGGTTGTGTAACACCACTCAATATCCTTCTTTCTCCAATGAGAAAGCCTGGAGACTTATGTCTCTAAAGTCAAAAAAAAAAAAGCACCCCCATCAAATCTGAAGCATTTTCAGAATGAGTAAGCGTAGAAACACCTACTTGTAATCAAGCTCAGGAAGTTAAAATATCTCTTCATATAAGCAGTTTTTCCTTTCTCACTTTAACTTGGCAGTAAAGGTGAGATGGCAAATGCAAATACAGGTATTATTTTTAGATGAGGAACCAAATCTAGCATCTATAAAGAATAAAGCAGTAATGGGCCTGCACCATGAATCTTCCCATACAATGGTTGCTAGTTTGGAGATTATTCTGTTACAAAACAGCATAACTCAGCAAATGGATTCTCTTTTGGAACTTCTTCCTTGGGGGCAATTCAGGCCAGCCTGAGATGCACACCTTCTGGCGAATTTTAATTGCATCTGTCTTCTGTAACAGAGGAAATCTTACCTAGATATATTGCAAACATAGAATAATAGAGTCTGGTCACATTGTGTAGAATAATAGAGTCTGATCACCATGTGTAAATAGTCATTAATACTTTATTAACATAAAGCTTTTTGATGCTTTCTAAGTGTACTTAGAATATTTTAATCTTTTAGAATATATGCTAGCAATAGGATAATATATGTAGACTAAAAATAGTTTCTACACATGGTGAGATAAGTTTCTTTTTATTATGAGTGGCAAAAAAATTCTGTATAAATTTCCTGGTTTTAGCTACGTAAGGCAGGTATGGAATACTTGAAAAATTAATCTCTTATTTGACAAAAATCTCTACAGAAAGAATCACAAAATTAAGACCTCGTCTTGACAGTAACACAGTAGCAAAGACTTACCTACTGCCTTTTAAAACTGGGGAAGTCTAGTGGTCCAGTGGAAACTTAGTTGTAATACTTTACTGTTTGCTCTGAAGTGAGGCAACAACAATGTTAAAAGCAGTGTCAAAGCCAATATATGTAATCTATTTCTGTGCAGGCCTGTCAAACTCCACGAACTACAGATTAAATCTACATCTTCTATTTGCAGATGAAGCAAATTAAACTTACTGTCTCACTAATTTCTCTGTCTTTCAGATTTAAAACTAGAGTAATGTAGAGATTATTTTTTTTTGTTACAGCAGTAAGAAAGTTACGTTCATTTCTGTTTTTATCATGCTTCCGAAAATTATTTTGGCATTTGGAAGAGTTAGATTCCCACTTCCTTTCAAAAGGAATTTGAAGAGGATTTTTTGCCTAATTTCCCAAAGGGCTTTCAAAATTTTCACCATTGTTAATATTTTATGGAACTTGCAGTGGGGGAGACAAATAGCCCAAACCCAAAAGAACTTGCTGGGCAACTTGTGAAAGTCAGCCTGCAATGCTTATTTACTGTGGATTCCAGAATGGAAATAACTTCAATCATACCTCAGAAATCATGTTTCCATCTCCTCTCAAAGTGCACTCATAAATCAGGTATTTTATGCTGGACAGGATTTTTATGTCAATCCAGAATCTTCATATTTTTTTTTTAAAACAGAATGATTGATGGACTCTTTTCTTATGCACTCAGTATCAGACGACCTAATCCAAAATGCTGTTTATAACTAGGTAATATAAAGGCATTAATGTTTGGACAAGACTCTAAAGTGTTTTGAGATTGGGGGGCACCATGATTGGCACTGATTTTCAGAAGTCCCCAAAGTAAATTGTTGCCATAACAGGCCAAGTCAGATGGCTGTACTCCTTTCTAGAGAAGCCTAGCCCGGTCTTGCAGAGTTGGATGGATTTCCTAATTCAGATAAATTTTGAACCAGAATTATATGGGTTGTGATGTCACCATCTGGTTATTGCTGAATCATAGAAATGAGGCATTAACACATCAAACATTTTTGTCTGCCTGTTTGTTGAAAAACCTAATTTCACTTCCTACCTCCTTCACAGGAACATTTCATCCAACTACAACAAGGTCTTCACCTAGCTTTATGCCAGAAGAACCAAGCCTCTGAAAGAGTCATCATAAATCTAAGCTATACATCTTGATTAAATCATAAATCACTGCTTGCGTGCTCAGAGTACCTTCAGCCTGATTCTGCATGAACGAAGATTTTAATATTTTTATGTCCTAAGCTCTAAATTATATTTTCAAGCTTTAAATAAATATTTACACTGTACCGATAGATTATATTTCCTAAAAGGTTGCAAAAATTCAAGGATCAAAGAGTAATGGTATCATCCTTTTTTCTTATGGCCTCAAAGTACCAAAAAGAATCTTGAACTGCTTTTCTGTTCTCCTGTCTTCCTTCCAATAACTGTTACTGCTTAATAAGGAATCTCTCACTTTTTTGACAACAAACCTTCATCACAAAGTTGATGAATTTAAGGTTGTTGGGTAATTTTGAGAGCAGATGAAGGAATTTTTTCTTTTAAATCCCCGCTTCCCAATGCTAACTTACCTTCTGATACTGTTCATTCAGGACTTATTTAGTTGAGGCCCAATACCTTGCTGTACTTATTTTTACTGCTTTTTGGAGTTTCCACGAGGGATTTGTCCACAGTACAGGGATGCCCTGAGACAGAGAGACACAGGTCATGTTGCAGCCAGAACTAATAGCTTTACTGTCTCCTAGCAACTGTGGTGCTGATATTTCGTACCTACGGGGGACTCAATAGAGCAGAGCTACACAGATGCTGAATGAATACCCCCCCACACCTTTCCCAATAGCTTGTTCAGATGTGTGTGAAATTCAGCATTACAATAATATTGACAGCTAACATGTTGTTAACATTGTTTTCCCGCGGTTGGAAAAAGAAATTACAAAGAATTATATTATACCTTTAAGATATCCTGGCATGAAACAGTCTTAATCAGTTATTACCATGCAGAACCATAATCAGTTCCAGCTAAGGGGCTGGGCGAGGACTGCTTAATTCTAACTGATTATATACTGTAACCTGCCTTTGTGCTAATTGCTTTCTATAAAGAAATGCTATAGCATTTTGGTCTTGTTCATGAAACGTTATGACTGCTAGATTGTAGTTATTTCTAGGATGTACTCAGCAGGAAGAAGGTATGCTTGATTTAGGCAACTCTGCTTTCAATCAAATTGATTTTCTAACTGAGATATTGTTGAAAAGCATCCTTTGAATAAAAGCACAAATATCACCACATTTTACTGAAAACTGATTATTTTCTCAGTAAGTTAGACAAGTGAATTAATGTTATTATCAAAATAGTTCAATTAAAACTTCTGCATAAAAATCTAGCCAAGAGAGATTTGTCCACTGTCATGATCAGTCTTTTGGAAGTTGCCTGCTTTTAAAGGAAGATACCTATGTGAAGTAGCAAGTGCTCTAACAATATACTTTGGAAAAGCTTTTTTAATGCTGCTGCTTCACAGACACACATTTTCATCAGCTCTGCTCTTACACAGACTCTAAACAAAGGCAGAGCATCTGTTCCCTACGAATCAGAAGAAAGTATCTGGATTAAACACATTTATTCCAACTGACAATAAGTGCTCCTTAGAGAGAAGGATACAAGCATTGATTTGCTGAAGTCCTTTGAATACAGATGGTGAAAAATACTCTGGCTTGTCATGTGTACTGACATCTCTTTGCTGTCTAAAGTTGCTACACAGACATCTGTAAAACATGTATAATGTAATGGAAGATAATTTCCCTACTAGTACTCATTTGAATGAGTACTGAAGCTATTTAAAAAACACAGAAAACATAGAAATAAGTCATATCTTCAGCTTGTAATTCAGGATGCCACCACATATTAAAATAAAAAAATGCCACTAAATTTGCAGATGAATCGCGACCACCGGTTTATATAAAAAATTAAGAGGTACTGGAAAAATATGCTAACATCATATTTTGTTTTCAAATAGAGGTATGCATCTGCAATGCAAATTGAGAATAAAAGTACAGGGATGTGTGGGCATAATTTAGCCCTGTAGTACAAGCATAATATATACATAAAAGTTACAGATTTGTAATATATGAATCTAATATACCATTGTACTTTACAGTTTCACTGAACCAAGCTTAAATGCTGTTTCTCTTGCCTCATTCCCAAAGGCACCAGGAGGCAAAAAGGAAATGAATGAGTAAAAATGTCAGGAGGAGAAATGAAAAACCTAAATGCATTTCATTTCACAGCGCTGTCTGTATCTCTTATGGACAAATTGGCTGCGAGTGTAAGGTCATATGCTCAGCTGCTGTAAATTTGTGCAAGTCACTGAAGTCAGAGGAGGAGAATTAATTTACACCACAGAGGATCTGGCTTTCAGTCATACAATGCCCAAAGCCAAAGTTAACCTGTGAAGTTTCAGGCTCCTTATGGATAGATGAGGTCAGTTTACACTCCAGGAACTGATATTGTTTCCGTCTGTCTGTTGATAGGAAACGAACAAGATGTCAGAGAGCTGATTTACCGAAATTCAGACCAGAGGTGATTTAAAGCAAACACGCAAACTTACCAGAAACCGTGGTTATTTGGGGGAGAGGAACCTTAAAACCACAGAAAGGAACCATCCATCTCCAGGCCATGTATATTTTTCATACCTGTCCATTTATTTGGCACACAAATATAATTGCACCTGAGAGCTTTCTAAGATCAATAATATTACACGTGACGTAATCTTGCCAGATTCCCATTTACTTTTAGAAATATAAAAATAAGTCCTTCCCAAGGTTAAAGCACTTCTTTAACCAGGTTGGGTTTTTTACCTTTATGAGGTAAGATTTAATACTTTGCCCTCTTGAAGAAATTAATATAAATTTCCAACTACATTCAAACTATTTTTGCAAAATGCACCAATTTATGTTTTAATTATGGAAATGTGTCAATAACTCTTTACAACACCAAGCATAGCATTTACAACATTTACAATATATTCATTTATTGCTTTAAGTGCGATAACACAAAAAGTGTTATTGAACTCAAAGCATTTCAAATTCCAAGGAAAAAACCCCACTCTTTAAATGACTAGCAGGATGATTTTCTACATTATGCAGATAAGTTTTGTCTTTCCTGAAGGAGCATAGGGTGTGAGGGGATACATAACAGAGTCAGACAAATAGTTATAAAAACCCCCTGCCTTTGCACAGTAACACACTGTAGAGGAATAAAATTCATTCCCTCCCTCCAGTCCTGTAGACCATTCAGTCCAAATGCTGGCCTGAAAGATCCAGCTGTAAATTTCCCAGTGTGGATATGACACAGATATCTCTCATCCCTATAAATAATGGTCTTAATTTCCCAAATGGCAGAAAGGGATTGCAAGCATGCTCACAGCTATGACCCAGCAATTCATAGCTATGACCACCAGAGCCTGTTTACAAATGTAATTATTAGATATATAGGAAGATTGTTCAGTCCTCCCAGGCTGTTTGGTTTGCATTACAGGAACTGTCTGGGGGAAAAAAAAAAATTAAAAAAAATAAAATCTATAATAGATGCTTTTCTTTTTCAAAGGAAAACATGTAGCTGAAAGTGAAGATTTTCTTGTTCAGTAAAGAGAGACATAATAGGGTTTAATTATTGGAAAGCATTTTCTTATGGTGGGCAGCACACTGATGAAGTCACATATTTTGCCTTATACCAGGGAGTCTCAGAAGAAATACAGGCAGGAAAATAGCATGATAACTTTTAAATAAAGGAAATTAAAGGCAGGTAAAATCACAAGAACAAGGCAGATCAGAAATATTGCTATCAAGTTATAAACTCTTACTGGCAAAGAATACAATTAACTATTTTACAGGTTCAAGAAGGTTAATATCTTACCAAAACAGGGACGTTGTCTCTGATAAATCTTTGCTGATGAGTAGGAAGTTTACACTTATATATGAGCAGCACTAATGATTTGAAAAAATTTTAAAATGTGCTTGTATTTAGAAAATAAAAGAAAGGAAAAGGAGAAAGGAGAAGAAACATCTTCTTCCTTTGGAAAGGTTTGAACTTCAGCTTTTATTCTTCATTCGCCATAACTTGAGAAAACATTGCTTTGGATACCTAACATTTTGGACATGGCTTTAATACTAATTCAGTTCTTGATAAACCCACTCTGGACAAAAGAGTTTGCATAGTCACATGTCAGATCTCAGAGGTCATATTTTCATTTACAATCAGCTCTTGCCATAAATAAATATTTTTTCTTGAACAATCCACCAGAATTCAAATTTCTGGTGGGAGATGTTTCACGTTCATAAAACATTAAAGTGCCTTTACTGGAACCAAAAGAAAAGAATCCACTTGTAAAAGCAAAGGTCTTATTTCACTGATCAACCCCAATAAAAAAACAAACCAGAAAGTCTACTGTAATGGTAAAATAGTACATGCAATAATATTGCAATATTTTTGTGTTCTAATTTTACAATTTGCATTGTATTTTACAATTACAATCTCTTTTCAAAGGTGACAATAATTAAAGAAAAGGGTGTGTTGACAGGGGCTCACTTCCCAACAAAAATTCCTTTTGAAAAAGATTCTCTTTGGTATGTAATTTTTTTACTGAAATGGTTACCCTCTGCTTGGAACACTATAGAATTATCAGGAAGAAAAAAATATTCTGCTTTTTTTGTGCTTGTCATCCAGAGTGTTGGAGCTGGATTTTCTGGGAACTAGAAAGACTTGGTTGCATCATATTATACAGGTAATGAATTCTTCTGCCTGCGTAAATTAGACAAAAAAAGACCATCTGATTGTTCCACAGATGTGATAGGAAAAAGAAGTGCCTCCTGTAAATGACTTCATGGAGCAACCATATGTTCCTACCCTCCAGCCATGTCTCATATTAAGTCTCACATCGGAAAAGAAGCCTTGGTATATGCACTTTGTGCAGTGTACAGTCTGCTCTGTCACAGAGACAGCAGTGACTTCTTTCTAAATCTTCTTGGCTAGAAGTCAGAAATGTCAGAATCTATTCCTGAAGTTGCTCAGATACTCGTAACCTCTCTCAGCTCCAGTGTAAAACATATGAAATGCCAACAATTGAATTAATGTGAGCATTTACTTCCCCTGAGGGGGAGGGGGGAGTGTAGGCATCCCTTCATTTTCAAATCACCAAATTTTTTTTTTCTTTTAAGAAAAGGACATGGACAAATAAAAGCTGTTACAGAAAAATATTATTTATATTGATTTCTATAAATTTGGGCACATGTACACACAAAGCACTTGAAGGTAAAGTGACTAATAAAGATCATTATCAAATTTCTGGACTATTAAGAAGTGCTGAAAATCTACCAGATTGCATTCTTCATTGTGCTCCTAGTGCCTTTACCATCAGTAATCATTTGATTCATACAAGCAGTGCTTTTGATAGTTTGATATATGAACCACTGGAGACTGACTGGAGCAAAAGCACTTGACCACTCAGCAGCAGTAACCCTTTTGTCACCCTGGAGTTTCCCATCCCACTGAAAGTTAAAACCAACGATTTTAAGACAACATCTATCAATACCTGATAGACCAAAAATAAAATATTTGTTACAACCATTCCTTTCATTTTCACTTCTTCTTTTTGTTTCTCTCCTCGCCTTTTCAGCTTGAGAGTTACTGTCACCTCTGACTCCTCCTTGAGACCCATTTTTTCCTCCGATTTTTCCCAAGCACTAAGTTCCTCCATCCTACAATATCAGCAGGAAACCTTGCTACCTCCTGCCAACAGTTTTTTAGCTATATAGTAGTTGCCATAACAGATCTCCACAAAGGCAGCTGTTCAAAACCAGACAGAGCCTAAACTAAGCCAGCCCCTCGCTTGGATTGCCTTTTCCCTGAAGAAAAGTTAATAATTACGGTAGAAAACACAAAAGAAAACAATCTAAGTTTGCTGAGAAACATCAATAAAACAGCATCTATGACCAGACTCAACCATCAAAACCGTAATGCAGGCACAGCTATATCTTTAATATCAGTAAACAATTAAAAAACCAATTAAGATATATTAGTGCTGTTAAACCTTAAGCGGATTGCATCAGCTGTGTGTATTTTGCTGATGGAAGTTGTGAGATATACCTTTTTAAATTATTATTATCTCTGCTTGATGTCCTGCTTTTTCAAACAGGTATTTTATGGTAGTTAGGTGAGACTTTTAATAGGAGAAAATCAAGTCAAATCACAAGTATTCATATGCCTCAAGTCACTTAACAATGAAGGTTAAAGGACTTCCTTTGCTTTGGTGAATCTGAATCTTTTGCACAGGTTACATAAGAAATTGCTGACATGGCAACAACCTAATATTATATGTTATATCCTGTGGCAGTTGATTCTCAAAGTGAAACTGTAAAATGAAAATATTCTCAAGATGGTGTAGGAACTGTAAAAGGCCTGAAGAGCCATTTGCTATTGCAAAGTCATCCAGATTTAGAGATCCAATATACGTAAGTTCCCCATGGGACCTATAAGTAAGATTTAGCGACCAGCGCAGAGCAAGTTTGATTCAGGTGTCATTTACTCTGGTATAACAGCAGTTCCACAGGCTGCGTGTTCTTATTTTTATAAAAATGGGCAGTAATTCAAATATAATCTCGCTAAATTAATCAGCTTTTTTTCTGGTGTTTTCTCACTTTTAATCAGTAAATCTTACCAAATCTTACTTATTCCAGGTTTCGTAGGTGAGAGATTATGGAAGCAAACATTTGAACAGACTTTAGGTCATAAACTGACATTTTTAAGAGCTATATTCCTGTTTGTGTCAAGTAAAATATGCTTTTACTTTCGTCTGAAGGACAATTCTACATCTACCCGCTTTCTACTGGCTGCAAATCATGAGGTCTACTGACTGCATACAGTAAATATAAACAAGCTGATGATCCAAAAGCAATTAAGAGGAAAGATACAGAGACTGTTAAATCAATATTGCCTGAATTTACAAACTCGTGATATTATCCTTACTCATCAGACAAGCATCATTGGTGGTTCTCATCTTGGTTTTGGGAGCAAAGAAACTTCGTATATCTATTTGTACCCTATGTTTTATACACAATTTTTGTTTAATACTTAATACCTTTTTCTGAAATCAAACTATTAAGCACTTTGCACTCTCACATTGGTTTACAGCTAGGAAGCAGAAAGGATCACTTTCAAATGCAATGTGAACATGTTTTCCAGCCTATCCTTTGGGTCATAGAAAGCAATAAATTCAATAATAAAATATAATTTCTATATCATTATATGATCTGAACCTGTATCCTGTCAAATGACAGAACGAGACCCCGGCAGGCCATGTTTTGACCCTTCAATTAATTTGAATGTGTCTTTGAATATTTTCAAGGAAGGCTGACAGGAGACTTAAGTTAGAAAAATACTGTTAATGACAGTTGTTGGTCTTTATCCATTACATTCACATGTGTTACACTGATTGCTTGAGGATTGTTCAGGTATTGCTAAATGAAAGCTATGCCCTAGGGCTATGTCTGATGTCAGTGCTTTGATCAGCAGGTAGAACAGAAAATAGAGCAGTTCTCTGAACAGACATGTTTTCCAATAATGTTTTAAGCCTTAGATGTCTATAACTTTGTACTGGGCCTTTGTATATATACCATTCCCCACATGTTTACAGGTGAGGCCATTAAAGAAGAGTTCTCTTTGTCCTTCAGCTGGTTCATTTTGGTATTTTAATGACCAAGAAAACAATTTAGATATTCCACTGACACAGTATGCACAAATTTTAAAGAATATCTCAGATTACCAGTTCTACCTCCAATCATTTCAAAAGAAAAATCAGATTTAGAACAAGTTCCTCATAAGGATATGACACATTGAATTCCTAACTACTCTAACCAGCCAGTCCAGTAGTTAGCCTGTATATCAATGAAATCATTTATTGGTACCGTTGTGGTAATAAATTCATAACAGGCAAACTGATATATACAGAGACACATCTTCACTGAATCTCCTGCTCCTGTACTATCATTCACCCAGATTAATTTTGTCTTGAAAATGGCCAGAACATCAGCATCTACATAAATAAATATCAAAGCTAAGATGAACTGTTTATTTATTTAAAACCTTACTGTAATTGCTGAGTTGCTCAGGCAACTCTCTGAGAAGATGTAATTTTCAAGATCCTCTGCTGATATTATGCAATAACAAGTTATAATACATACATATTTAAAAAGGAGCTGGTCCTGAGCTTTTCAAAATGTATTTCAAATCACTTCTGTAGTTAGTAGTTCCTGGAAACTTGTGAAACATTTTTAGTTTTACCAATAACATTATCTGGGATCAGGAGGAAGGCATTCTAAGTTTATACACTTTCATCTAATACCTTGCTCATGTACTTGTATATACATATATATATTTACTAGGGATATATCTGCTACCTTTATTTACAGTACTGAAATGATGACAGAAATTGGATACTGTGGAAACTACTAAAGAAAGAGCATTTTTTAACAACCTCTGTGTGCTATTTTGGGTGTGCTAAAGACCCAGCCGAGAAGTCACAGATGCCAGCTGCTTGATGTGTGTAAGCTCCAATACATAGGAGATGCAAAATGAAATATTAACAGAGAAGACAATATACATTTGTTTTTCTTCCTTCTCTGTTTTGTCTTTGCCATAAAACCATGGGAATATACATTCCCATAGGTTCAGCTCATCCTGACCAAATCTTTGTCATTTCACACTGTTTTGACAATCACAGACTGAAGAATTTAATTCCCCAGATTCCCATCATTGAAATCTTCAGGCTCTTTTTCCTCTTGAATGGCTCTACTTATCAAATCTCTGCCATATGGATTCTAATGGTTTAATAACATTTTTATTATTAGAAAAATGATAAAAATAGAAGAAAAAAGGATAATTCTAATGTAAAAGCCTTGTGTGTGCCCATGCCTCTGTGTGGCAACAATATGTCTGAAAATACATGAAACCTGAAAGAAGAGACTCAATAAGAGCAAGACAGAAACAAAGAAAAATAGAATGGCCATTTCTGTGTGTTGCTATAACATATATGTAGAATTGTTAACCTATGTTAAACTTTACATTAGTTTATTTTAATCATGAGAACCCATATAATTGATTTGATGGGCTTTCTGTAATACAGGACGGTACAAAGATCTTTAGCACAGGTTTTTATGATTTTAGAGTCTTAATGATAAGCGATCTCAAAATTTATTTCAGATGAAAAATCAAATTTTTAGTCTTTGATATTCTTGGTATTTTTAGTGATTTTATTGTACATTAAGTAGAATCTTATCACTAGCTGAAAACAAGTTAGGATAGAAGCAGTTATGAGTTCTTAACTACAGTGGAATAATACAGGAGGAAATGTCATGAGCATCAAACTAATTTCTGTATAAAGTTAAAGATCCTGTCAGACTGAGAAATCATCACCATTACCATGGCTGGAACACCTGCATACAAATCCAAATCTAGTCTAATGTCAGTAGGTGTAAGGTCTTATTCACAGAAAATTCATTGCATTGCCTCCTGAATTTTAATGGGAAGTAATTGAAATAGTTTATCATTTACTATGTTGTATTTGCTAGCTTTTTCTTTGTGCACAAATTTTAATTTGCAGTTATGAAAAAAAAATCCATGAGCATACATGGTAACTTCAAAATGGACAGCTATCCTGAACTGACTCAGAATTCTCTGCTATAGAGAGAGAAGAGAACACGGTGCCTCTATGAAGGCCCAGAGGAATTGCAAATACTAGTCTGTTTTAGGCACTCGGATGCTAACATAATGACACAATATTATAATCAGGATAGTTAACTTACTCTTCTACAGCACACTACAAAAAATAAATAAATATGCATCTACAACTTAACCATTTCCAAGTACCTAAAGAGTCAGAAATATAATTTGATTTTGAAATAACCATGCACCTTAAACTATATTCCATCCATCCACTTACTGTATGGCTGTCCACACTAAATGCCACTAGTGCAGCTGTGCACAACTCTTTTGATGCCCCTTGAAACCTTGGTGATGCTCGAGCCATTTGCTTGGGAGCACAAAAGATCTTCAGAATAGAGTCAGGGTGAACATTTCTGGAACCTGTCAACCTGATCAAACTTCTACCCTTTGACTGGTCTATTGGAAAAAACATACAAATCCAACCCAACTTTACATGGTGAAACCAGTGGTATTGTCCTTAACTCTTTGAGGATTTTTCACCACTAACAGAGGAACTCAACTGTGCTGGAAATAATACCTTCACGTAGCAAATAATTTTTTTCAGAGAGGAGCAGTAAGAGGGATAAGGTAAAGAAAGGTAAAGGTAAAGAAAAGAATACTAATGTAAGGAAATAGTGCAATTTATTTAGCACTATAGTTCACAGGGGAAAAAAAGGTGCCACAAAATCCAGCATCTGGAACCAGAAACTAAAAACTTCAATTTAGCAACAAGACAAAGGAAATGCATGAGGACAATTTACCAGTAAAACAGCTAGTTTATCAAAGATAAACTTATTTTCCCCTCAAAATTTTGAAATCAAGATCAGAATAATGTTTATGCAAGAAGTATTTTTATCAGAGTGGCAGAGGATGGATGCTTTGTTTACTAGATCAATCTATTTCAACAGCACTGTTGGATTCCAACCAAGGATTTAATTCAGAAAAGCAGAAGAGCTTGCATGGTGTAGGTCAGATTATTTGATCTCAATAACACTTTCATTCTTAATATCTATTGACCTCAGCAGCCAGAGGCTATTCCAGGAGCTCCTGTTTCCTTTCCCCTACACACTGGATGCCAACCGCCCTGCCGTAGCAGAGCACAGCCAAGGCTTCTCCATATAACCCTGCCGTCACCTTGGTAACCCTCACAAAACTGGCTCTCAACTGGTTCTGAACTCTGAGATGAGATCATGTCCAAAGATGTTGGGTTTATTTCGTATTTCTTTCCCAAAGTAACGTTTTTAGAAACTTGCACTTAACCCAGCACTGGAAGCACTTCATCCAGTAGTAGCAACACTAATAGTGCACACCACGTGTAGTTTTCACTGCATATATATATTTAATGGGTACTCAGGGAAAGTTACTGTTGACTCTATGAAACAATACAAGTCTCAAAATATGTTTCTATGTTTACACTTCTACAATAAATATTACTTTGCTTCTTTTCCATTCTCCATCTTTGTTTCTGTGCTTTTGTGTGTGTATGTGTCAGAACATTAATTGTTGCATTTTGGAGGTTTTGAATAGATTAGATTGTGGATGAGACTAAAGTAGGCAGAGGCAAAACACAGTTAACATTGGAAACTCAAAAAGGAAGTAAAAATCCAACAGTTCCTATCTTATTTGGAGAAGTAGCATAAAATTTGCATAAAATTTACAATACCTCAATAATGCATAACATCTACATTTTGTTTAAAGCTGAAAGACTTTCAAAATTCTAAACATGTTTTTTCTTAGTTTTGTATTTTTTTATGTAAAATGCAGAAGCCTACACACTCTTCTGATACATTTTAAAAAGCATTAATGAAACATGAAAGATGCAATACATCAGATCAATTCAACTTCCCAGCAGTGGAATAATCTGAAAGTGATTCCAATTACTACTATGGTTGAAGAGCTATTTATTATGATGAAGAGCTACTTTAACATCATCAAATGTACTTTCAAACTTCTGTGTAGTATTTATAAAACTGCAACAACATTTCAAGATGAAACTTCATTAAAAGATAGAAATGTGTGTAAATAAGTTCCCATGAACTAGACATTTTAGACTAATAGGACACAACATGGGAAAGTGCCCTTTGGAATATATGAGTATTTATTTACTGCCTAAATTTAGTCCTAGCATTTTTCTGTCAGGCCAGGCTATAGGTTACTCATGTCTGTTGTTAAACATTGCTATCCCAAAAAGGACTAGGAAAATAGGAGAAAAAAAAAAAAACCCTAGAGAAATTACAAAGGAAATGAGCCTGACAAAAAGGCTGGAGGATAAATACTGTGAAGAGGGATATAAGGAGCTGAATTTATATAATTTAGAATGATGAATAGTAAGGGAATATTAGTTGTTTTCAACAGTCTACAAATGCCCTCACAGTGACAGTTCATATGATAAAAGTCTCAGTCACAGTCTCAAGAAATGACAGACAAAGAACAATATCTTGAGGGTAAGAAAAGTTTAGAGGGATATTAGGAAAAAGTTATTAACAGTGTAAACAATTGAATAATGGTGTAGTATATAGTACAAAGCAGGGTTGTGGCATTTTTACTACAGATATTTGAGAACAGCTCAGATTAGAATTTATAGGAACAATGATTGAAATAATTTTCAAAAATATAGATGCCAAGCTAAATGAAAACTTTTGGAACTGAAATATTATTGCTCTGGCACTAAAATATATACGCACTAAAATACCTCTTAACTATAAGGAAGGTAGCACCTAATAACAAAAAATTAAAGATATTAATGTTTAATACATGAAATAATTTTATATATTTTCCTCCTTAGTTAAGATGCAAAGTCATGATTCAAGAACAGTACATAAATTAGAAATAGCACAGATAGGAGTATCCGAGGGTTTTAACAGTTGGTAAAAGAAAGAAAAAAGTGCTTTAATTAAAGACTGAAATCAACCATTACAAGAGAACAAAATTGCTACCAAAGGTAAATTACTTTTACTCCACAGAAAAGATAAAAGTTGACAAGCTGGTAAATCCAATCATAAAACACAATTATATTAGGATTTATCTTGTACTGTTTGACTGAAACTACCAAAGTATAACCCCAGTAAAATGACTACAGATTGAATGGACTTCAAGACTGAATCATCGATCCCCTGAGATGTTGATGTATCCTCCATATCAGCTCTAAGATCCTTTGGCTCATGCTGAACAAAGCTTACATTTCCATTTTCATTTCCTTTACCCTTGCCCTGTACCTAAAAGCTTTCATACTCCAGAGCCATCATTTTATATCTGTTGAAAGTACTTCATTTTTCATAAAACTATAGAAAGATATTCAGCTACCTCATTGACCTTAAAAATACTTTTCAAAGGTTTGGTGGGCGATCCAGGTACCTATTATTTAGAGATCAGTAACTTGACAGAAAAAATACATCAGATGGTTAAAATCATATCATTAATAGTTCTTTTAGTCAATAAAAAAATTTTTGGAGTGCTTACTTTCCAAATATTACAGACCCACCCTAATTTACAGATTTACTTCTCATATCAGCAGTGCTGATGGCATCTAATCATATCTTATCGTGGGGCACAGTCTAGGAATATAGCAATTTAGATGTTTCCATATTCTGAGTAGTACAGTTGAAGTCAAGTGAATGCTCACATGCAGACCTGAAGAGGAATATTTTCTCAAAGGTGATTTCTTTAATATGAGATAATATCAATGACCAAAGAAGCCATCTTAAAAAAAAAATTGTAAAAACTCAAACAAAACAAAACCCAGAATTTCTGGGTTAAGATAAAATTCTACGTATTTCCAATTACCAAATAGGTATCTCTTGACTTTTACAATGAAAGACATAAGGAGAAAAATAATTCCTACTGGTGAATTTCAGATATCAATACCTAACATTTAGGGTCAAAAAGGGGAAAAAAAAAAAATCCATCTCTCATCATAATAATAATTCAGCAGAAAATCAGTCCTAATACATGGAGATGAGACCTGTCTGGTGAGCAGAACTTTGCAGTATTTCCTCAGCTCTGAAGATGGTTATGAAGGAGGCAGGATTAGTTACTGGGTCTTGTGACCCTTTCCTTCTGCAAATAAAAATGTAGTCTTATCCTTTGAGGGGTGTTAAAGCCATTTTTTTTTTCTGAATATTAGAAAGAGAAACAAATTAATGATCCTTTAGACATTTCCATTGTAACAAACTGAAATTTTATGACAGCTATTTCCTCCTGCAGATCACTGTGAATGTTTTTATTGTATACTTTATAAGATTTGAAAGTCTGTTGTTTTTCAATTCACAAAATTAACCACTCACATGTCCTACTTTATTTACAAATCAGGTATCCCCTAGTAAGTTATATTTCTAAAGTGCTACCAAAGCAGTGCCTCAGTAAAATGAGAGTTTTTATGCAACAGATTTTGTCTACATATACTATGCCACATCTAGGCATGTATTTGAAACCATAAATCTGCTTTCACATCCTCTAGCATGCACAGTAGTTAACTCAGTCTATATTGTGAGAGAATACATCAATTTTCACAATATTAATGTAAGTAGTGGAAAATAAATATTCATGAAGCTCTCCAGCAATGACCAAAAATAATAATATTCTGCTAAAAGCCTGACATCTACCCAGAAAAAAGAATTTTATTAACATATGAAAATGACCTCTAGCTTTAAATGGGTTTCTTCCAACTTAATATTAAAATGTGTGACCTAACCTCCTTCTGCATAATACCTAATTAAAACTGCTGTATTATTAATATGTTACAGATACGATGCAGAAGCCTTATGTGGCCTACTTAGGAAGAACCTCTGTAATAAAAATGTTACTCTTACATTTAAAAGTTCTGTATGACTTGGAACTCAAAATAACGTAAGATATTTGAATGCATTGCCAATAATATTTTAGAGCTGCATAAAATGTCTTTTACATATCATTGAAGTTGGTCTACAAAAAACAATTGGTAAGAGGCACTACTCTGTAATTGCAATCATCCTTCACTACTAGCAACAAAGAAATAATTAAGTGAATATACATAGATATATTTTAATGTCTTTACCTATTCTTTGCCATGTCAAAAAGTTCACATCTTTACTTGCCAAGTAAAATTTTCTACAGATCTTGGACTATTTTGTTTTTTCATTTTTTCCTTTTTCCTCATACATCTCCTTCTTTAAAAACCATTTCCATGCTAGGTGATTCCAGAGTTACCATAAATACAGGCAAAACACAAATTTTCAAGCATACAGAAATTATCTTATCTGCTTTCCTCTAATTTAATGGTGCTGTTTTTTCCAGCTACTTGCGGAAAGTGGTCAAACATTCCATACCCACATACAACATTTGCTGATCGTTTAGGTTATGAAAGGAAATATAAGTGACTGATAAGTGCGGATGAAATCTTTTTTCTCTTGAAATTATTGTTCATCTCCTTTTAAAGAGGCAGCAGATAGCAACTTCATCACACTTGTAGTACAGAACTGTTAGCAATGGCCTTACAAGAAAGCTAGAATTGTGTACATCTGAGTCTTAATCACAACTCTGATGCTAGTGCACACTTTGGACAAGGGATCATGTGTGCCTCGACTAGTCTACCTACAAGTGTACAGATAACCATAATAAGTCTCATATTTCTAAAGGATACTAAGCAGATTCATTCTTCAAAGCTGAATTAAAGTAGTCATTAAGTGAATTCCTACTGCACGAAAAGGTGCCATAACTTCTTTCTTACTGAGCCACATGAAGAATAAAAGCATTATAAATATTTATCAAATCAAAGAAGGCATTTCAGGGAAGATTAAAGTCAAAAGACATTCAAGGAAAAGACCCAACAAACATTTCTTAGAGGAAAACAAGGCTTCAAAATAAGAGTTATCTATTATAACTGAGTATTGTTTTACTTATGGTAAAATTAGCTGTGACTAACTGTGAAGACTGTTATATACCTTTGTTTTATTTATTTATTTTTATATAGAGAATGTATAAAAAAAAGCCAATCATGTCATTTTACAAGATGTAAAATGCCATTACTTGGACTAGATGACCTTTAAAGGTCCCTTCCAACCCAAACTATTCTGTATCTCTATATTACGTTTTCTTTACTGGGACAGGTGATTGCATTCAAATTTGGGGAGTCTAAGATTTATGAAAACATGATGCTAAGTTCATTTCTTTCACTCTTCCAAGGTATATTTTCTCATATTCTCTGTCAAGCCTCTTTTACTTGCCTTCAAATGAAAACTAGTCACTACACAACCTTGCCCATTTATAAAGCAACATATTAGACTTTAGCAAAGTGCCTTGTCACTGCCAAGAAATTGTCATGGCAAGGGATCTGAAAAAGGTATAGCAGCACAAACTAATGTAGCCCAAAGAAATTGTTTGAATAGTTATGATGGTTGAAAATTATAAAGACATAGGAGTTCAAGTCTATAATGTAAATAGAAACACATTTTTACCTTTTATGAACAGAGGAAATGAGATTGTACGTAGATTTCCAAAGGTGAACAGGTTATGCTTTATCATGAGGCTAATTCAATATTCATTAGCAAAACACTTGAACTCACCCAAGCCAAAAATAATACAGCGTTAAAAGGTTGTCTAAAATGAAGATTAAAGACAATGGAGGTTGAAAAACATAGCGTAAATTTTAACACAAACTAACTCCCCAATATGTGACACAGATGCTCCAACCCACAAAGAAAGCCTAAAGTATTGCACAGCCTACCCCAAACTTCAGGCGCTGGTGAGGTTGAATGTGGGAAGTCCACACTGATGTCACAATGATTTCAGTGAGAGTTTTACATCTCTCCAAGATCAGGGTTGGATTTGTTATTCTTGTTGTTCATACCTGCAGGAAATGTTTACAGGAAAGACATGCTAATGCTACTAAATATGATAACTACAAATTATCTCATTTCATAATTACTCTTTTGTGATAGAAATATCTTGAGGAATTTTTGCATCTTTTCATTCATTTAATTTTCTAAACTGTATTGAAAGCCAGTCTGATGTCAACAATTAATGAAACAGTAAAAGCAATCTTTTCCGTACCTTTACGATTCAAGATCACTCCGAGTCCATATGGGATAACACTTAGCACAGCAGTACCTTAGCTACAGAGATGAGCAGAGTCTTGAAATAAGAGAGAGTCAAGAAACACGCAACAGCTCTCTTAAACCCACTCTGGTATTTCTTCTGCTGATGTAGAGATACACAGCAGACAGTAGAAGCCATGCTTAAACACCCAAACAAATTGTTTCTCCAGTTACCACCTTGTCTCTACCTCTAGTGAACGAGGGATGGAAGTATGCAACTTCTTGTGTATTGACCTAGTGGTGCCTTGAAACAATCATTTCATGATTCAAAACATAAGATTTGTTTACTTTTCCTCATGATACATTAGTATAACTGCTTATACCACGCATGAGTCTACTCAGCCTTCAAATAATGCCTCCATAGGCATTACACTGGTTTCACAGTAATAAACCATTACACTGGTTTCACAGATACAACAGAAAAGCTAAGAATGCTTCAAGATTTTTCTTATCCAACACTGGAGCTTGTAAATTGCCTCTGTATTACTGAGTATTCAAATAAATAATGGAACACAAGTCTCTCACATCCTGGCAAACTTCCACTTGCTTCCTGAAACAAATCAAGTATTTCCACCACTTCTGCAAAGCAACTGGTTCTCTAACTGTATAAGACCACACACTGCCTGTGCTTAAAACACACTTCATTTTCGTTTGAGATGAAATCCTGCAGATTTTGTGGATCTCAAAGGTCTAGTAGTCAAGTTCCTCAACACATAATGGAAACACCAGTCTAAGGTTATCTGGCAAGCTTGATAGTTCCAGAAACAGTGGTCTCTGCCTTCACATATTGGACATGTACTTTAAACACCCAACAGAAGTGCTCCTGAAGTTGAGGCGCTACCTGATATAGCACACACCTCGTACAGAGTAACATGGCTGAGAAGCTGCTTGCACTTGCATATGCAGTCTGTCTAACATAGATGACCTATTAAAGTTCTCAGTTTTCAAGAGAATAGTTTCAACAGTTTTCAATATGTTGATCAAGAAGACTCGGCAAAGTTATGTTATCCTACTTACCTTAAAGACAACATGCTTTTCATCAGAAGACACAGAACATGAACTGAACTTTCCTTGACACACAAGTTTTACTTAAAAATTGGTTCTGTGGAAATCTGATTGTGTAGGAATTTATAATATAAGAGCTAGAAAAATAAGTTCACATTATTTCTTTGCTTTGCTACATCACATTTTTATTTTTAGACAAATCTAAACCTTTGTTGAGTATGGGTGAACAGGATTGTGGAAGAAGCAGAGACCAGAAGAAGGAATAGAAGAAGCAGGAACACTGGCAGGGGAAGGCCCCTGAGCAAGTCCTAAGGATCCATAAACAGTGCCTGGTGGCCCGACTGAGGGAATTCCACATGCCTGGCAGTGGGGGGTTGCAGGGGCGTGTGGGTTGGGAAAGAAGATACATTAGTACTATATAAGCTGCCTGTTTGTTATAATAAACGATTCTGGTTGCATTTCCGACTGGGACCCGTGCCTTCATACGCTACAAATGGCGCCCACGTTGGGCATTAATCAGGAGACTGAAAACATCCGGAGCAGTAGTGTAGCCCCATCAAACCAGGGATTGCCTCCAGGACTGACCGCACTGCCGGCCCATCGCCTTTCTGCAGGACAGAGGTGAACTGTTGGGAACCATGGGAAACACTCCTCTGCCAACAGAGCAGCAAATGAATCTAGAAGTACTACAGTATATTTTAAAAATTCAGAATCGATCTGTGCCTACTCTGTCTTTAGTAACTTTCTTTGGGTACGAAAAAATGTCCCGGACTTTCCTAAGACCGGCACCTTTGTCAGGGGTGTGTGGGACAAGATAAGCACTAAACTTTGGAATGCGGCCACAGGAGCAGATACAGCAGCCACCAAACATTGACCAGTCCCAGAAGCCTTGACACCCATTAGAAAAGAGGCAAAAAACTGATCCCTCTGCACACCCAGAGCGCTCCTCTGCTCTACCGCTGCCACTTCCTTGTAACCCCGTGGCGGAAAAATCAGACCCCAGGGTGGACCATCCTTTTGACCCTGGTCCTGTGAACCTTGAAAAGGAGCCGAATCTGTACTCCCCTGATGACAAACCGAGGGGAGCAGTTGGGAGTGTTGCGCCGACTGTGTATTATGGTGCTCTGGAACAATGTGGAAAAGAAGCCTTAGGTAAAGGCAACGCAGACATTTTGCAGGCATTTCCTGTTATTTATCACCGAAATCGAGCTGGAGCGCGGGAGACTTTGAGTTACGATCATGTTAAAGAGCCGAGGAAATTGGTAAAAGATTATGGTCTCCAGTCAGGATACACCATGAGCAGCTGTTGGTGATGGATATGTTATGAATCCTCGTGATTGGAAACTGTTGTTGCGTATGATTTTTGTCGGCTATGCAATAGGCTGTATTCACGACTGAGTACCGTGATCTCGCGACTGCTAAAGCATTGGATAACTTCACTGGCAATTTAAATCATATTGGTGTGAATGAGCTCCTCGGTGAGGGGCCTCGGGCTACTCCCGACGCACAAGCCCAGATGGACAGATGGTGTTTCGAGCAAGTAAAAGACATTGCACTGCGCACGATAAGACGGGTACCTGATACAGCCTCTCCAGAAGCTTCCTTTTCTGCTATCACACAAGCGCCTGGAGAACCCTATATAAAATTCCTTGATCGGCTCCCAAAAGGCAGTAGAGAGACAAGTAGATAACTGAGCAGCTCATGATATTCTTGGGAAACAATTAGCATTCAAAAATGCTAACGCTGACTGCCATAAAGTGTTGCGAACAATTAAGGATGCTAATCCCTCTATCACTGATATGATAAAAGCGTGCCAAGATATCGGCACAGAAGCTCATAAAATGAGAGTCTTGACTGATGCATTATCAACACAGCTCACTGTGGGGGCTGCTCAAAAGGCAGACTGCTCTAACTGCGGAAAGCCTGGGCATCTTAAAAAAGATTGCACAAACAGCTCCTTATGTCCTCCCCATGCCCTATAGGTTATGGGGCTGAGACTTGTTAAGGCAGTGGGGAATCTTCCTGAAAACAAATTTTTAATAGGGACTATTGACAAGCAGCAGGCCCTTCCATTGACATGGAAATCAGAAGAACCTGTTTTGGTAGATCAATGGCCCTTGAAAAAGGATAAACTGCTGTATTTGCATGACTTAGTGCAAGAACAATTGGCCAAAACACTCCTGTACTTGTAATACCTAAGAAAAGTGGCAAATAGCAATTGTTACGTGACTTTTGAGCTATAAATGCAGTCATTGAGCCCATGGGTGCACTACAGCCTGGTCTTCCTTCACCTTCTACGCTCCCCCAAAATTGGCCAATAGCCATCATTGATCTCAAAGACTGTTTTTTTGCTATTCCTCTACACCCACAGGATGCAGCTCAGTTTGCATTCTCTGTACCATCTGTCAATCAGGAACAGCCCACACGACGACATCATTGGACTGTGTTGCCGCAAGGTATGCTAAACAGCCCGACTGTCTGCCAACTAACTGTAGCAAATGCTTTGCAACCTGTCCCGAAATGCAAACCCTCACGTTATAATTTATCATTAAATGGATGACATACTTTTAGCTGCCGAAAAGGACAAAGACCTGCAGACAGTCATCTGCCAAGTCCGCCTTGCTGCCCAAGGAGCAGGCTTGCAGATAGCCGAGGAAAAGGTCCAACATGAACCACCCTGGAAATATCTAGGATGGAAAATTGCAACTCACACTGTCCAGCCACAAGCACTGCAGCTGACATTACAAATAAAGACTCTGAATGATCTGCAAAGATTGTTAGGAACTATCAACTGGCTCAGACCTTTTCTGGGTATCACTACAGAAGACCTACACCCCCTGTTTCAATTGTTGAAATGTGATCCTGACTTGAACTCTAAAAGACAGCTGACACCTACTGGACTGCAATGTCTAACCTTACTTTCTCATACCCCACTTTCTAATGCAGTTACAGCATTCACAGACAGTTCTGGGAGAACACACAGAGCAGTGGTTCTTTGGCGATCCACCGACAATCTCTGGAACCAAGATATAAAATGTGTCGATGGATCGCCCCAAGTTGTTGAGCTTGCAGCTGTCATGCATGCTTTTCAGCTTTTCTCTGATGTAAATCTCAATATCATAACTGATTCTTTATATGTTACAGGAATTGATCAGCATATAGAAGGCGCTTTCCTAAAGGAAGCCAACAACCCAGAGTTATTCGTACAACTTAAAAAATTATGGCGTTATGTTTCCTATCGTAAATTGCCCTATTATATCATGCATATATGGTTGCACACCTCTCTGCCAGGACCCCAGACCAGGGCAGCCACGCTGCTGATAAAGCCACAGTCGCCCTTGCCACACCGCAATTATTTCAACAAGCACAGCTCTCATATAACTTTTTCACGAAAACAGGAAGGCACTACAAAAGCAATTTCAGCTAACCACAGACCAAGCACATAATATTATCTTGACATGCCCTGAATGCCGATCTATAGCCCCGTTGCCACAATTGGGAGTTAACCCACGTGGCACCTCACTACTGCAAATCTGACAAACAGATGTTACACACTTTGGAGAACTTGGGCACCTAAAGTATGTACATGTCACTGTTGATACTTTTTCTAATTATATATTTGCCACTGCACATACGGGAGAAAGGAGTCGAGATGTCTGACAACACTGGCTAGCAACTATCGCTGCTATGGGTATACCAGAAACCATCAAGAAAGACAATGGCCCTGCGTAGGTATCTAAAACCACACAACGTTTTTTACAGTAATGGGGCATTCGCCACATCACTGGAATTCCACACTCTCCTACAGGGCAGGCAATTGTTGAGCATGCCCATCAAATGCTAAAGCAATTGCTAATTGAACAAAATAGGGGGAGTCTGGAAGATCCACCACAGGAACGACTATGGAAAGCCACTTTTGTTTTAAATTTTCTAAACAGAGGCAACACTGAAATGACACGAGTGAATCGACGCTTCCCCAGTGTTCAAAACATGGCCAATAGTCCATATTCGTGATGTGGCCACTGGACAATGGGAAGGCCCCGTGCCATTGATAACTTGGGGGTGAGGATATGCTTGTGTTTCCACAGGAAATGGTGCCAAGTGGATCTCAGCACAATTAGTTCAACTGTATCTAGAAGTCAAGCATCACGAACAACCATCAGAAATGACGGAGCAATGAATCTTTTCTGTTCACAAAAGTATCATTGGTTTTAATGTTATCAGGCCTGATAGTTCTGTTAGTGATTATGTTATGTTTGCCATGTTTGTTTCCCTGTGTTACAAAAGCATAAATCAAGTCATGTATGCTCAAATGCAGACTGTACTTGCCTTGCAAAGCATGACGTTAGAAAAAGAAGTGGATGTAGAAACCAGCCATAGCATAAGAGAGTTATAGAACAGTATAGTTAATAGTAGTTTTATGGTTCAACAATATAGTTAATAGTAGTTTTATAGGTTATAGTAGTTTTAATAGTATAGGTTCAATGTAATCATTAGGATATAATATACATGTATATTAACACAAGCATTATTCTGTACGTTAAACAAAAAAGGGGGAGATGTGGGTGAACAGGATTGTGGAAGAAGCAGAGACCAGAAGAAGGAACAGAAGAAGCAGGAGCACTGGCAGGGGAAGGCCCCTGAGCAAGTCCAAAGAATCCATAAACAGCACCTGGCGGCTGACTGATGGAGGGGAATTCCGCCTGCCTGGCAGTGGGGGATTGCAGGGGCGTGTGGGTTGGGAAAGAAGATACATTACTACTATATAAACTGCTTGTTGGTTAAAATAAACTATTCTGGTTGCATCTCCGACTGGGGTCCGTGCCTTCATATGCTACAGATAAGGGCAAACATCCTTGCCATTCCTATTCAGATGAAATTCAGAGTTTCTGGATGTCTCAGAAGTGAAATGAAAGACACACTCAGAAAGACTAAGCCATCTCAGTAAAATGATGCAGGATAAAAAGTCTACTGAAATGAATGATGAACAGTGTAAATTCAGCATATGTTAGAAGACATCAGAGATCTGCAATTGCAGGTCTGAGATCAAGAATCACAGGTGATAGATTACAAAAAGGAATGAATTATTCAAAGATTCACACGGATAGCATGAGATATGAATGGTCTTGTGGTAATACAAAGTCTTAAATAAAAATGGAAGGATGGTTATAGAATTAAGATCAACATAATTAACCACCTGAATTTTGTCCTTAAATTTACAACATTCCTTTCTGTTTCTGAACATGTCTTTTTTTGTCCCGAAAGAAGCCTTTAGAGTGATAGTTCAGCTGCTCATCACTTGTGTGAGAGCATTGATGGAGTCAGGTTAGCAAGGTACAGGAATTCTTATAGCTCACCATTCCCTAAAAGTAACATGTTGTAGACCGACTGAATCAATACAAAGAGATTTCAACTTTAACAACAACAACATATTTTCTGCAAATGCACCCTAGCACATAACACAAAGCAATTTCAAAATAATTTAATGAAACTAGCAGACAGCTTGCTTTGTGGCATGCCATGCTGAGACAAAGTTATGAAAGCTGTGATGTGACATTACTGTTTGTTAACATTTTCCCATAAGCCTTCTTTCTGGTGTCATTTGAGAGTAAGTCATTTAGTGATACTGAATTTATTTGAACAGATGTTTTTTCATGTTTAGTTTACCACTGAGGCTATGTAAACATAAAATATGACTGAGCAAAAAGCAATTCTAAATATCAGTAGGTTTTGCATGTTACTGACAAGGTACATATTGCTGACTCATTCAATTGTAACAAAAATCACATTTGGATCTCATATAACATTTGAATTATTCTAAGCAGCTAGTATACAGATAAACACATAAGACATAATTCACTTTTTATTTTCAGAAGCAAAATTGCCATTTTGTTTCTTGGTTCAGATAAATGAAGTTTCTAAAGTACTAGAATGTTGTCAGGAAACGCTTCTTACCACAAAGGTACATGTGCCAATCCAAATTCTATCCAGTCAACTTGCCTTTCCCATAAATTGCAAAGCAATGTATTTTCTTCCCTGTACTGGGAAAAAAAAAAAAAAAAAAGGCATATTAATGCAAAATATTACTAGAATAAAGATAAAAGTAAAAATTAGTAAAAAGTCAGTGTAACTGTAAATTTTCTTTGAAAAAATCTCTATAGAGATCACTCTTATTTCTCACTCCCCTACATGCACATTTGAAAGTAACATCTGTGTATTTCTTCCTTCTAATTACTTATAATATGTAAAGCATACTACTCTAAGAAAACTGCTGTAGAAGAATTTTCTGGTCAGAGAAAGCAGGGTATCTATGGATTAGAAAGATATTACTGGTATTTTTTGAGCTATATGTGAAGAAAAATCTGCAGAATGTGGGGCAGATGGGAGATTTTAAAGATCATGAAGGGTATTTAGTCATTTCCACTTTACATGTAAGCTTTTATAAAACTTCCCTAAGTAAACTACAGTTCTCTTGCTTCTCTAGTATTTATGAATCCATGAAAAAATAATTTTTCTAACTGATTTTTTCTGTATATTGCACTCATCTAAAATACAGTGAAGCACTGGTTTTATAGCCTATAAGGGAATTTCATTTCACTGCATTAGAAGCAAGAATAGTTAAACAATGACAGTTTTGCATATTGATCACACATATCTTTTGAAGTGTCTTGTCTGTTCTTCACTGGAGAACTCTGACATAAATCTTCCAAATATACTGAGAGTAGCAGAAGTTTACAAAACCATTTTGCAGCAAAGTAACATAACACATCCTCAAGAAAAACTGCAGTGTCCCTTTTCCTCTGAGTGTACGAAGAACAATGATAGCCGTGAATAATGGAAGCACTCAGTAGTTTCCCTCTCTCAGGACAATATGAGACAGACTTACAGTGACCATGGAGATAACTAGGTCACTTACAGCCTTATGTCTATGCATCACTGGCCTCAGATATGGTCTAACAATCTGTAGAAAGGAACATGAGGTTCAGTAGTAGTTGCTGTCATTAATTTCCAAAGGAGAGAAGCTTTCTTCTGAAGAATCTATATGCAGTTTTGAGAAAAAGGATTGCCGTTCTGGCATCTAACTCAATGAACCTCTTATAAGCATGCAAATGAAACAACTGTACTTTAAAAATCAATTATCTTATTGTGGCGTAGCACTGTAGCACTGTACAGTTTTAAAACTTGAAGTATGATTCAGCGTTATGAAAACAAAAACTTCTGAGTGTTGTGTTGCCAATATAAAATATAAATATATTTGGGAAATTCATGTCAAATACTGTCCTGGAAATATGTTAATTGAAATATTCAGAAGGAAAAAAAAAAAAACAAAACAGAACTGGATGATATAATTTGAAATTTAAATAAAAATTTAGAGGCTTTCATGATATATCTAATCAAAAATATGAGCATCTACATTTCAGAGAGTGAATAGCAGTTATATTTTTATTCTAATTAATCTTTGTCAACTTAGCAATTCTGATATTACAATATTGATTAAAAAAATCATATTTAATCAAACTAAAAGTGAAAAAAAGAGGATTATCATGGTATAGCAACTCCTGGGGATGTTCTTCAGATACCGTCACAGTCCTAGTCTTAATATTTGAAACTCCCCAGACGTGCTATTTAGCTATTTCCCTCATCTGGGACATGGTTGGCCAGTTTGCTCAAGGCTTTCTTCTTTTCTCACTTTTTCAGGCTGCACCATCTCAAATGGTCTTAAGCTCTACAGTAAGCACAGGCCCCTGGAGGGAACCAGTGACCCCTCCTGCAAATCTAGAAGACGAGCTGATGAAATGTGGTCACTGCTCTGAGTGTAGGTTTAGGACCAAATGGGTTCCAAAAGTAAAACCAATGATCTGGCATAAACCAGAGCCAGCAGAATATAGATTTTTGTTGGTCAAGTTCCAAGTTCTACATCTGTTGGGGAACTTTCTGAAGAGATTCACAGTAAGCAGGGAACAGATAAGCACTGTGGAATAAACAGACAAAGTGACCTGAAAATTGGAGAGTCTCGGGCACATTGACAAGCAATGATTTTCCTTTAAGAGCAATTGTAAGTGAAGCAACAAAAGCAGCGAAGAACATCCAGGATGATGGGGATTTACCCACTCAAATACAGTCAAGAAAGAGAAAGGACAAAACATTTTGCAGTTCCTCAAGTCATTTGGTAAAGCTGAACCTTCAGACTAAAGTTCCCCTGAAAACTGACAGGTCATATATTCTAGAAACTCCAGGTTGTTTTCTGCTGTATGTAGGTGGCACTTACACTTTGCCTCATCTCTGGTGTCGTATTTTATCTTGATGCTACAGTAGTATCAAAATGCAATTCCAGCAACACTCTGTGATTTGTTAAAGCGACTCTTCTGGACCAGCAGACACAGAAGGTTGCTATTTCATCCTTTTAATACTTTATGAATTTTCTTATAATTTCTGCAGAAGGCTCACTATTCACAAAAGCATTCACTTCCAGGAAATCAGAAGCGGCCCTGACCTAAACAGGTTATTACACAGGATACCTAACAATTTTTGTAAAATGGCCTGTGCTTTTCCTGCTTCAAAGTTATGGGATATACTTTGAACTGTTATGAAGCAATCTCTTTTATTGTCCTTGGCTGGTTTCAAAAGACAGATGCTTCACTGTCCTTCTCTGAAATACCTCTGTGCATGAATTCTACTCTCTGTTTTCTCACAATGCTGTGACCTCATTTGTTGGACAGTGTTATACACTGCTGGCATCACTGGGCACCACTGAAAAAAGACCAGCCCTGTCCTCCTGGTACCCTCCCTTTAAGTATTTGTAAGCATTAATTAGATCCCCACTAAGCCTTCTCAAGACTAAAAAGACCCAAGTCCCTCAGCCTCTCCT
>JAHREE010000278.1:3051285-3061863 GCA_033628505.1 Tringa tobata | reverse complement strand
GTGGGTAGGCGTCACGTTTGCTAGACACCAGTCAGCTGGGATCTCCCCAGTTTGCCAGGACTGCTGGTAAATGACGGAGAGTGGCTCTGCAAGCACTTCCCCCAGCTCCCTCAGCGCCGTCGGGTGAATCCCATCTGGGCCCATAGACTTGTTTGGGTCTAGGTGCTGGAGCAGGTAACTTCCTGATCCGGAGCACGTAATTGCTCCTTCAGTTAGCTTCCACTCACTAGTTTTTCTTACAAACTCTTGAATTATTTCCCTGAATAAATTACTCAATGAATCTATTTTTTTATCATTTGTCCCGATCTAGTTAACGTTGAGGGCCCTCAGCCAACTTCAATACTCAAATAGCATTTAATTTCAGCAACATCTAATTAAGATGAAAATGGGCATTGGAGACCACAGTCAGACTGACTGAAGAGGTACTCTGAGGTGGGTCTAACAGGCTGTCTCTCACCTTCTGCTCCTCTGCAGCGCTGGCCACCAACAGCGGCTGGATGCGCAAACAAAATGCAACTCTCATAGCAATATCTGGGAGAATCACATTCTTTTTGTCTCACAGTCACAGTGGGAAAAACCTTCCCTTTTTGCTGTTCATATTTCTCTCAGAGAAAAGATTTGGCAGTTTGTATGTTATAAGCTTTCAAATCAGACTATTCCAAAATAAGACTAAAAGCAAGGTAAGCCCGGTCCAGAAGAGAGCAAACCTTGGCTCTGTTCTTGCATTAAACATTCCACAGGTTGACCCCTCTTCTTCCTAAAGGCCTACCTCCAACATCCTCCATTCCATTTTCATATGTTTTTACTGACGCTATCAAGTATTCACAGAATTCTGGAAATAAACCTATAACAATATTAGAACAATTCTCCTGATGCAAACTTATATAACCAGTATCGTAATACGAAATATAACAAAAAACTCAAACTGTTTTGTTTCATGGGTACTAAGTATCCATTAATCTTTCAGAGACCTATGCCTCTAGTAGGAATACAATGTCTTCTCTGGGTTCTGTCTCTGATAATTCAAAGTTACTATAGGAAAATGCAATGCTGATCAATATCACACAAATAATTGGCATAATGGTAATTATGGTGGTTTCAGCCAAATTTACCAAAACCAGACTGACAGATGGCATTCCCGATCCCCTCCCCCCAAAAAGTGAGGTAAGGAAGAGATAAGGAGGTTTAGATCATAAAATAGTATTTATATAGCTACCCTGACCTCCCTGATTAAAAGAAATCAGATCTCTTATGGTTGTAAAATTTCAAATAGGTTTTATGTAAACTAGCTGAAAAAAAAAAAAAAGAAACTGAAAAAGCATTCAGGAAAATTTGGGGTTAAGAACGTGTTTGTATGAATATATTATTAATGATAATGTACCTATATATACATATTTAAGACTTTTCTTTAAATTAAAATTCAAAATATTCTGGAACTATGATTAAAACAAAATACTAACAAACCAAATAGGTTATTCACTACCACATAGAAAATTCTGAGTTTCCAAAAATTAGTAAACAGCATTACTTGAGAAAAGTCATTTCTAAATTTGGTAAAGTTACTGACTTAACCAGTGATAGCAAACTCTCTCTTTAGAATCATGCAACAGTGTGTTAAAGGAAACAGTGTGGATTATCTGACAAAGTATCAGTTCTTCTGCTTTAGAATAAGTCTGACAGAAAGACTGAGATAAAAACATTCAGTTATAAATACTACAGATAAGAAAAAGAAAATTATCTGCTCATTGTTATTAGCAGGAAATGTTTTGAACCTCAAAGAAATTGGACTGCATTATATAATGAAGAAGGAATGAAGTCCAAAGCTCCATTATCTAGCAGAATGAAATTAAAAGATGAAAAAAAAATTCACATAAGTTTCAATAGCTTAAGTGGATGAGACAATCAGTACCCAATTGCTTTCTTTTCTCTCTGTACTACATTTCAACATTACAATTGGTACTCTGCTTTATGTTAATAGCATACAGGCTGATATTGCTGTCGGTTCTGTCAAACTTTACTGCAAATGTGTGTGTGGGAAGCAGGAGGCAAGCCAACTGCACTTTGCTCAGTATAAAAGAGAAGGAATTAGCCTCTTTTGGGCATAATTTATAGCTGGCACAACAGGTTTATCCCCTTTCTTTCTACTCTCCCTACCCACCAAAAAAGCCCATAGCCTGCTTTAAAAACAGAAGTATTTATAGAGCACATGCGGGTGTAGGTATTTCACGAGAAGATTTGTAAGAAAAAAGTCAATGAAAAAACCTGAGAGAAAACAGCAAGAAAATTCAAGGTAGAATTACAAAACCTCTGGTGGTATGGACCATGAGAAAAAGCTTAGAAAAAGTGAGGTAAAGCACTGAGGAATCAAACTCCAGGAATAGGTATCTTACCCAAAAAAAAACAGAATAAGTAACAGAACTAAGACATCAACATCATCCTTTTGTCTTAATTAAAATAACATGCTAGACTCTGAATTCTGGTTAATGTATTAGGTGAAAAAAGTAGAGAAATATTGTCATTTTAATTAGTATTACTGTTTTCACAACTCTCCTGAGTGGAGAACTAAGCACAAAAAAATCACACAGTGATTGAAAGTTTCTATATATATTTCTCTCTGGATAGTAAATTATAATTATTCTTACTTTTCTGATTAGTATTTATAGCAAAGAAACATGCATATATAAAAGTTATCAGGCAGTATCTGAAAAGGCTGGATGTGCAAGCCAGGCTATTTATTTTCTTGTTTTAAAATGAAAAATGTTATGGGTACTAAGATCCTACATCCACTGTGTTTTTAAGACCTACAGGATGCTGGATTTAACTGAGTCAAAAGATACTGTGTTGGAACACAGACACAGTGTACATAAACAATCAAACTTACCAAGAGCAAAAAGATGAAAGGCAAGAGCTGCTGAAGGAATCACACAGCAGGTTTTGCAAGTCAAATGAAAATCTTTGTGTAAGCAAGTGCAGTTTTCAAATTGGTATTATATATACTGGAAATGGTCATAACAGCTACCTCTACTACATGTCACCACATTCCAGCATATCAAGGGTGACTACAAAGAAGATGGAGGCTCCCTCTTTACAAGCATTCTTTTGGAAAAGGTGAGGGGTGATGGGGACAAGTTACTCCAGGGGAGAGTCCAACTGGACACAAGAGGACAATTTTCCACAATAAGAAAAACAAGCCATTGGAATAATCTCCCCAGGAAAGTGGTGGATTCCCCAACACTTTTGACGCTTTTGAGATTGAGCTGTACAGGATGCTGGGCCACCTTGTCTAGACTGTGCTTTTGCCAAGAAAGTTTGAATCAGAAGATTCTTGAGGCCCCTTCCGAGCTGGTATTCTATGATTCTATATAAAGGCTTCATTTTCTCCTGGTCCTGATATAAACATATGAATTGATTCGAGGAATTTTTTTCCTCCTGTTATTTTTTCCTCCTGCTTATTTTATATATGGTGGAAAGTAAAAGAGAGAGGAAAAAAAATTAGCACTTGTATTTTTCCAGTATTATTTGCCTAAGAGATCAAATGCAATGGCATAGACTAAAGAATAATAATAGCCAGTCATATTAAACCGCCTGACAAAAGAACCTGCTAGATTGTAATTTATATTACACAGTTCTCGGTGCTTATGAACTAGTGATACAGGTCACTTGTGGAATAATATAGGAATAAGATGAAGCTATCCAAGTCTCCGTAGATATTTTTCTTAGTTGGCACCAAACTAATTGGTGCTTCTGTTTCACAAAACTGAAAAAAGGCAGAGTGAGGACAACTGACTGAGAACAAATCCCAACCCTCTGACTTGTTTTAACATCAAGAGAAAGAAAGCAAAAAGAAAAACTAAAGAACTTACAATCGTTCCAATACACATTGGCATACTCCTGTTCCCTTTATTTCTTTATTCTTATTCAGGCAAGTGAGGACAATATTTGATGTTATAAGCTTCTAGATCTGGAAAAGGAAGTTGTTTTTTTCTTGGCTCTAGTTGATTATGTAATTGCCTAATAATTTGGTTATACCATTCAAATGCAGATCTTTAGTTCAATTCTGGATTTCACTTTGTGTAAATTTTGAAATCCATCTGAACAGCTGGAACCTTTTCTGTTTAAATGTGTATAGAATACTTTCAGTATAGATTGTGTTATAAAAATAATTAAACCATATTACCTTTGGAACAGGCTCCTTATTGCTGAATATTACAATTTTAGAATTTCTATTAAAATGTCTATTTATTGTGTTTCTTATCTGTAGGGAAAATACCCTTCTCAATTTAAAATATGTTCTTCATTTCATTAAAATGTTGTCTATATTAAAATTCTATTTTCAGGCTCTTTGTCATGAAATTTTTGGAATGATAATGACAGTGCAATGGGAGGCTTTGAGCATTTGAATGGGGGAGTTTGGCCCAAGCTGTATTGACTTTCACTAACATTTTATATAAACTTATGTAACCTATTACTCAGTAGACATTCTGCTTCCCTCTCTCTGCTAACTCCACGTCCTGGTTGGAGACAGCCCAGCCTCAACCATGACACTCCATGGAGAATATAAGACCCTGAAAGGCATCCTTGCCTGTATATTTAGCTAAGTTTGATTCATTAAGGCTAATCTGCACCTGGATTTATTAAATACCTTGGGAATTTTGCCATAAATGTCACAAGATTTTATCTGCAGACAGCATTTTACTTTCAGATATTTTGCTCTGGCAGCCCAAATTCAGGACTCCAGATGGATACATCAATAAATCTAACTAAAACATTAATACTACTAAGGAATTAATATTTTTTTCCTTGGCTTAATGGGGAGAAATGAAAAGGAAATTATTTCAATAAGCTAGTCTCTGAGCCAAATTTTGTTCTTATTATTTGAAAACAATTTGTTATCCAGACTCATTATCTAGTGTTTTTCAAACTACCCAATCATTCCATTCTGTTTCTTTGTTTTTAAGTCTGCTATGTTAAACAAACTGAAATTTCTGCCAACTGCTCCTCAGCCACGCTCCAGAGTATCATAAAACATATGATTATTGTAATAGGTCATCAGAGCTAAATAATTTTTATTTAGGAGAAGATGCTCCATGCCAAAGTAAACTTGTCAACTCTAAAAAAAAAAAAAAAAGTAATGAAGTGCTAAACTATCGCCATTTAGTGATTAGACTCACTGTAAACGTATTGTGATGGTTAGAACCTATAACAACTGTCTGCCTAATCAATGCAAGAGGCTGTACTTATGACAGACTGAGAAAGTGCAAAGGATTAGTTGAGGACAGACTTCCTCATCATTAAATTTAGCAAAAATTGCTCACCCTTAGAAGCATACTACAGGGCTTTTACTTTTAATTAAGTTTTAACTGCTGTTTATGCAAATTCTCCTCTAAATCAGTATCAAACATGTCCTAAAGCCATTCATACATATAGCTAATTCATTCTGTGCTTGACAGTCCTGCTGCTGAAGCAATGTCAGCAAAATAGCTGATTATACTAGATTTGGTTGAGGTTCATTTGCAATTTCTGATTAAACTGCTTTTATTGTACTGGATTGTAATGCTAATCAGAATTAGCTAGGTGCTGAAACATGACCAAAACTGATCACAGAATGAGTTTTAAGAAGATCAGACGGAAAAGTATAAATGGGACTAACCTGCAGTGTGTTTATTAAGATTAGCAAAACAAACTACTATTCACAGAAATTTTAATTTTGAGATTTCATTTTATATGACTCAGAGGTAGAACTCAATAAAGGTTCAAAGGCATGACTTTGTGTTTTAATTAAAATTATACAAGGCTCCAAGGTAAACATTTGTACTTTATGCTTAAACAAAAGGATTTTATTCTGTGTTTAAATATAAAGCAAGATCAGTACCCTGCATAATATTTTTCTTTTCTTCTGTACCAAAGTAATTGCATACAGAGCTCTGAACATTCACAAACTCACCATTCAGTTCAAACTCTGAGGAGTGGATAACATTAAGCAAACCAGATGAATGTGCTTCAGGCAACTTTTGGTTATGAAAACACAATGATCTTAGTCATTTTACAAATCGGGATATAAAATAACCAGGAAACAGGGATAGCACTGTTTAAGCAGATCATTACCATATTCTTTTTTCAGTACCAATGACCGAGATGGTTGCCAAGATTTGGAAACAAAACTTCAGGCTTTTTATGGGGTGATTTAGAAACACCAAAGCAGAGCTAAATAAGGTTCCTTGTCACAAAAGTGCCTGCTACCTGCCGTGGCACAGTGGAACCCTGGCTCCAGTGTAGTCAAAGTACTCTTGACTAAATCTTACTGCAGCATGTAAGACCAAGCAGTTGGTTTACAACCGGTCTGGAAGTTCAGATAGAAATCTGTTATCTCACAGGTGAGCCACCTCATCTTAGGAGTTTGAACCAGGTGCCCTCTCCAGAGGAAACACCTTTGAGTTCAGTGGGAAAACCTGACCATCAGAAATCTGCAGGTTTTGTCTCGGGCTGCGCTGTAATGCAAAACGCTGGGTTCCAGAAATGCCAAAAATAGTGCATTGTCACCCTCTTATTTTCTTACAGCTTTCCAGTGGTTGTGCTTATAACCTTAGGATCATAAAAGAAAACATCATCTGTGGCTTGGCAAAAATTAGCACACAATAAAAACTGCACAATCTTTGCTGAAACCCTAATGCTAATTAAGCTGTTGAATTAGGCTGTCTCTAATTAGAGGTAATCTCTCTATAAACAAGAATGAAGGTGTCAAATGTGACAAACTAAAATAGTTCACTGATTACATGCTGAAAATCATGAAACTCTGTGTTTCATTCAGTATGTTCACACAGCTCTGAGAAGAAAAAATACATTTCAAAAATATATTTTTCAAAGCTATTGCTATTTTGATTTCAGCTGTCACAATAATTTCATGGAGTTCCCTACTATTCTTTTCCATATATAATTCCTGTAAAACACTGAATCAAGAGATTACAATTCATCAAAAAACAATCGTTTTCCTCCAGTAGGTTTTGGATTCAAAGAAATGGATTTTCTTATTTAGTAAAAAAAAATTAATTATAAAACCTTAGGTTAAACAAGGTGACCTCCAGAACACTCATCGCTTAGAAGGACATCTGTTGCAACTGAAGATGTTACCTCGATAGTCTCTGCCAAATGTTTTTAAAGTCCTGATTCAAATATGCCCCAAGAGTTTATTTTCAGCATGAGGGCAAACTTTGATGATCTTTTAGTAGCGAAATAGCATGCTATTTATCAGTCAAATGTAGGGGCTGACATTCTTTTCCATTAGCTTCTGATTAACTTGAAATATTACAGTGACAAATCAGCAGAGAGCTTCTGACAAATACTTCATCTCTTCTTGGATAAAAGAGATTAATGAAATCTACTTGAACCAACTAATTTTGGCTTTCATTCAAGTGCCGTAGTAAAGTGATCACAAACTTCTAGTCCATGACAGACCCATGCAAGGTGTACCTCAGAGAAAGGTTGTCTTTTATTGCTACTCCAGGTAAGCAATGTGCACTCTGCTTGCTGCCCCATGGGGCTTGTTTGGAGTGGTCTAGATACTGCCATCACTCTGTATTGCCTCATCTCTGTTTCAGAAATAGACACTTTCAAAAGTAAAAACCTAAATAAGCAAAGACCTACGTTACCAATTTTAGACTGACACAGACACATTTGTTGATAACCTGCAATCAGAAAAAGTTAAAAACCCGATAACTGCCCAAGACTGAAATCTCCATCATAAGCAAAACACCTGTGCTCACTGTTAACAGAGGCAACAAAATATTTGTTCTGACTTCTTTCTCCATTCATAACTTCTGTCTTAACAAGATGAGAGTCACATGTCTAATATCAAAGGCTCAACATAGTTGAGATTTCTTTTATATGGCAAGTGTTGCAAACTTTCTGATTTCTGCAAAAGTGAGGATTTACAGCAGACTGTGCATGATGCCCTGGAGGCCCCTCAACCACTGGAAATGGCTTCAGAGCAGAAGCAATTGGTCTTACACATCAGAAGCTTTCTGGAGAAAGCTTGAAATAAATGGAATAAGGACACTAGGGAAAAAACTTTAATTTTCTAACACAAATAACAAACACATCATTAGCTATGCCTCACGGTCAGTGAATTAAAAAGAAGTGGCAGACATAATGAATCTCCAAAGATAATGTTTTTTTTTACTAATAATATACCCAGGCCTGATATAGATTAACACAGGAGAAGTACACCTCAAGAGTGCAAAAGCATTATGTGAAGGCAGTTTTTGAACCAACACAGCGTTTCATTGGCCAGTACCTCTATTCCCAGGATAGTTATAATAGTTCAACACTTTATAGAAGTAGGCAATGCAAACTGTAGCAGTCTTCACTTCAAATGGGAGATGGGTAGACAGAGAGATGTTCCTTGGTATTGCTGGATGGAGCTGAGAGAAAGACAAAAAAAACCTGCCTAGAAATCAATAACCACAACAGTTCCTAGAAGAAAATGGAAGTCAAAGAGATAAAAAATGTATCCAAGTGCCTGTTGGATATGTACTGGCTAGAGAATATGTGGAAGTGAAGTCAGTGAAAAAACCTTCTTTTGTTCGATTCTTCAGGGAAACAACTTTATTTTTAAAAATTAAAATTAGAACTTTTTCAAAGATAGAAGCATCCATTTCTATTCCCAGCCCCAAAGAATCCAATGGGCCCAAATCTTAGTCAGTCTAAGGGTCTAGACTTAGTCTTAGTCAGGGTCTAAATAAGTATAAGTTCCTGAACAAAACTTCAGCAATAATTTTATTCTTCCAAAATCTCTTCATCTGAAGGAAAAAAAAGGAAGTTGGTAAAAGCAAAGTAAGCCTGTGGACAGGATGAATATCTTTCTTTTTATACTGTTTCTTTTCACATTCCGACTGTTTGTTTGGACTTCTAAAACTTCCTCATGTTAGCTGAAATAAATTATTCACAGCATTATTTGCCTTTAAACTTTTCATCTATCTCTTTGTTTTTATTGGTTTCTTCATATTTTAAGTATTTATTTGAAAATATTGCAAGGGGGTGGAATAAAGTTTACATTCAAAGCGTGCAGCTATGACAAGTAATATATAGGGGTTTCTAAAACCCACAAAACATTGCCACAGATGACAGTGCTTTTGCAGAGAGACAGTGCGTTTGCATGTGAGTTCTGCCAGTATCACATAAAAAGCACGTCCTTACATGGTACAAACTTGTCCTCTCCTCCCTGAAAGAACACAAGCTAATTCATAGCTTTAAGAAAATTATTCTTACCTTGCATTACACTCTTTTTAGCTAGTCTTAGGAGGAGACAATCACTGTGTCGGTCCCTTTGCTAAGGATTGGTGTGTATCAACTATTTTTTCACCTCCCCATCTCACGTACTTTCCTTCTCACTCTGCAATTCAAATAATGTCTATAATGTCTGTCAGTTGTTTAGCATCATGAGTACATTGCATTCTGTTCATCTGAATCAGAAACATCCTGTGACTAAACATATAATTTGAATTATGCAGCATTTAGTCTGCATAAGATTATTGTTGCATACCAAATACCCTCTGTACAAAATGTCTTTCCATTGTCCTTTTTGATAAACTGTGATTTATACAATCTAAAAAGGACAGAGATAATCTGATGGAGAAATAACATCACATGGAATAGAAGCCCAGGCATTGAACAGAATTTAACTCCACTGTTTACACACTTCACTGCAGAAAAATTAGTCGTATGAAGCATCAGACTGCACAGAAGTGTCAGGCTGCACTGATGGCAAAAGAGGTATCCTCTAATGCATTATAACAGGTTTTGTCTTACCTAGGATACAAAGTAACCTTGCAATTGCTCCCACATTTTAATGACATTTCGAAAGGTATTTGTGAGTCATTTGCTACAGCAAAGCAGTAAAACTGGAGAAAGGCTGATTTTTCAGGAGAGACTGAAACTGATGACTAATTTGAAACTAAGTAGCAGGTTTGTTCACTTGTTTAGCTATAACTGAAACCAATATTTAGATAGAAAAAAGGGTCAGATAGGAAAATCTCAGACTTTCCTGCAGAGATATACCCCGTGTCCGCGATCCATCTTGTTCATGCCGTGAAGGGAGACTAAAACGTGAAAGTATCCAAGGAGATGGGATGGTGTTCCTCGTGACAGGTGTTTTTTTCATGTTTTGAGTAGCTTTTTCATTATATCCCTTCCCCTTCATCTTTTAGGGTTCTTATTAAGCATTATTAACCATGCCCTTGTGCCCTGCCATTATCATTTCCCATAACCTGGAAACGAACAGGCAGCACAAGTAAACGGGGGGCAGCGGTGCAACAAGGTCTCTCAACAGGTTTAGTAGAGCTCCAGCTTCTAGCAATTTCCCTGCTTATAGCAATGGGAAATAGATGCCGCAAACACATTAACACACATTACACTGACACATCTCAGCTGATGGGATACTAACTTTGGAAGCAGATTTTGGCCAATGCCACAGGCCTCTTCTTTAAGATTTGCCTAAATCGACTTAGATACTGCAACAGTCTTCAACTGCTTTCAGTCCTGGAAAATCAAAAGGTACCACCCCACCCTCCCATGCCTACGCCC
>JAHREE010000278.1:3018530-3051104 GCA_033628505.1 Tringa tobata | reverse complement strand
AAAAAAAAAGAGAGAGAAAGGAAAATCAATTTAAAAGCACCTTTCTCCTTCCCCTTCCAAACTCCAATTTCTGGTAAAGCTGAGCTAGGTCTTTATTCTCACGATAAGCATTTTATGCTCTTTCTCAGGCATGGTTTGCTTTACAGATCTAAACAAATATTCGTATCTGAACATTACCCTACAATGTTTGCAACAATATTATGCTTCTGGTCTGATCATGACGCAACCACAAAATAGAAAACCAACCAAATTAACTATTGTAAATATACATTCGAGGATCAAACACAATTGCTTATTTCATCAAAGCTATCTCTGTGGGAACAAAGTCCCGACTTTATAAGCCAAGACACTTTCAGTGCCACATTCACAAACCCAACATATAGCAAGGGAGAGGCACAGAGCCAGGATTTGCATGAGCTTCCCTAGTATTTCAAGGACATTCTTAATGTTCTAGAAGCTGCACAGGACCATCAGGACCATTAAGACCCTTTCTACGATCTCCTGCATTTAAATGAGGGCATCATGTGTCTGGGAACACTTACAACGATATTAATATAGAAGAGCTATTATGGCAGATCAAACGAGTCTTACAGTACTCTGAACATTATAGGAAAAATATTGTTATGCTATTTTCTGGTCAGAAAGTAGCAAATGAAGCTACTCTGGATTTAGATCACACAGCCAAGAGCAGAAATTAGCTGCGCAATCACCAAGTGATTAATATATTCAGTTCTAACATGTTAACAAAAGCTCTAGAAACATGTATAATAATAATAATAATTATGGAACACACAACCCAGTTCCAAAATAAGCCTGGTACAATGCAATCTGATGCAATGGTGACATGATAATCAAGAGAACAGTGCAACATATTACAATGCCTTCTTTATAAGCACTTTAGTAGTTCTTTAACAAGATAACATATTATAATGAATGCAGAAACGTTATTATACTATCCTAGCTTCACAAAGCCTTTGTGGTAAAAGTTGCAGAAAGAAAAAAGTAGAATAAAGCTAAGCATTCCAAAGGGCAAGACCAAATTTTCAGCATTTCAAAATGCCCAGAGAATTTACCTAACAATTAGCGTATATTCATATTCTTCCAAATCGCACAAACCACACAAATGTAGAGATTACAGAAAGTAACTCTTGAGCAGATTGATTTCATTGTATTTTTCTTAAACCATGGTGTATGCAATCCAATTCAAGACATAGGCAAAGCTATCCTACCCTCTGGCCTACGATATTCACAAGAATATTAATGCAAGTGGCCTTGGTTCTCTGGCTGGATTTCAGAAATTGTTTGTTTTTCAGATGTGTTCTGAAACACAAAATTTAAACAGAAAACGAACGTTTCTGACTCTTCTCCTTCACAGTAATGAAGGGGATTATTCCCATCAACCGTCATAGAGACCTGGATAGTGATCTAATAGGTTCCCTCTTTCATTTTTCCAGGTCTGAGTTTATGTTATTTACAAACAACAGCAATTTCAGGAACTATTTCTCAAAAACAACAGCAATTTCAGTAACTGTTTCACTTCATAAGTCAAGCAGAAGAGGGATGGGTTTTTACTATTGCCAGATGATTCACGAAAAACAGGAATCTGGAAATTGCCTAGAATTTGCCTGAAAATGAACTATTCACATAGCTGTTGTCACAGCTGCCAGTTCTTGATTCTCACACTACAACCAGAATTTTAAAATCTATGATCTCTTCTGTCAGCCACACTTTCCGTAGCTCATAAAAGGAATTTTTTTTCCATAATTATGTTAAGACCATTTCATATCCCAAAATATTAAAGGAATACCAATAGGCTGCATTTCTGCCCATGAGGCTTTTTTCTTTCCAGCTGGTATGTCTTCAGCTGGACTCTGCTGTGCACATTAACTCATCTTTTCTCCCCAGCAATTGATTTGTTTTTGAGAGCAGCCACTGACTGCTTTCAGAGGCTCACTCCATGATTTCTGTAGGCATTTTTAACTTGATCCTGCCCTGACTGAAGAAGAAGTCAAAACACCCATTGATTTTAATAGTTCAGTATTAGAACCTTTACCTGTAAGAGGGTGAAACAAGGGTAGTATTGCATGTGAGAGTGCCAAATAAAGAAATGGAAGGATGATTTTGCATGGCACCTTTAACAATATCCCATACCCGCTTCTCATACCTGTCTTTCCCTATCAGAGTAGGATAGCAGGGTCTGATGCTTTATTTTTGCATACCTTAAAAATGTCCACTTTGAGTTGAACAGATGTATCACGGTATCATTGCAAAGTTTTGTGCCTTTGTTCTTGGATCTTGAGCATAGATGTCGCTGAAGCACAAAATCCACCTCATTTATCCCAGCTTGGTAAAATCTGTAAGAAGACAGCATGATTTATTTAAGATAGTAATTTTAACAATATCACTGTAAATCATTAAAAGCTTTGCATTGACTTGCTTTGGAAGGGCGTTATGTCTGCATTTTAGCCTATTTGGCACAATTTGTTAAACAGGTCTCAGAAAATTCATTTTCCAGGCAAATAAAATATGATGTTTCCTCAGATTCTAAGTTCAATTTCACTACACAGTTTTCTGTATGTAACTTACTCCATGCTGCCTTTTCCAAGTGTCTCAAAACCGCCAGATGAGGAGTTATAATGTCAGGTGATTCCCTATGTTTTCCAGTTGGTTTTTTGCAAGACTATATATAAGTTATGCAATTAATTTATTAAATACCATAAAAGCACTGGCTAACAAAGTTGATACAATTTATTTATGTCTTTCACTACGTTTTTCCTCTACCATTGTACCATATGACATTTTGACAATCACAATGTGACTGGAAATTGGTTTGGTTTTTTTCATCTGTAGTTCACCGACTTTATCTTTTTCTCTATGACTGAGCTGATTTTTTGCAGACATTACTGTGGCAAATAGTAATTTGTTCTCATCTTTTTTGCCATTACCTTTCAAGAAAAGCAGATTTCTTTTTAAGATGATGAAGAAAACTAGGATATGTTGCACATTTACACTATAAAAATGTGATACATTTTCATGCTATTTGGATCCAGTACATGACAAGAGTTATAGAAGTTATCAAAATCCATTTAAACTTCTAAACAGTTCTTAGAATACTTTAAGAAGTATTTTAAAAATAAATTTGCTTTTGAAAATAATTCGTATGCTTAAGGTAGCACATTAGCTTTGATTAGTTATTCAAATCAGTTCATACAGGTTTAAAATTGATCTTAGCATAGCAACTAAAATTACCAACAAATTAATAAGATCTTCCCGGTTCTACTGTTTATCTGATTCTGGATAAGGCATTCTATAAATTCACAACCATGTTTGCAACTCATTATCTGGTGACAAATCTCAGCAGCAATAGAAAGTGAAGCCTGTTTAGTCAGATACTATGAATTGAAGCAAAATCCAGGTAATCTATGAGCCTTAAAGGAGCTGAATTGTTGCCAACTTTCAGTAGTGCATTGCTTTGTTATTCAAATGCCCCAAGCAAGCCCATTCACTTATGATTTCTAATACGCTTTCACAACAGGGTGATTTTCCATTACTTCATTTCTCTAATAATACATGTTCATAGCTGCAGGTTAGTATTAAAGAAAGAAATTGACCTGAGGAGATCTGAGTTAAGTATTCTGCCCAGTAGCCTTGCAGAAATCACGAATGAGGGATAGTTTCATGTTCTGAATAAAGTCATTTCTTTCTAATGGATTTTATACCGAATGATTTTCTTACTAGTTTCAAAGGTTTATGTAGTCAATGTATAACCTACATCCTAAAACTGAAAGACTAGGAATAAATCTAACTAATATAAGTATAGTTCAGACAATCTTTAGGTTGATATCAAGAAATTTCTTAAAATAGAAAAAATGATTGAATAGCAGAAGTAAAGTTTGTATTAGTCTATGCCCAGATTATGGTGTTACCTCACAGTACTTGAATGAAGGAAAATGTTTGCCTAATTTTTCCAACTCTCTTAATTTCTATCTGTGTGGCTCACTGCATTTATTCTCATATTAAAATAGAATTCATAAGTGTATATATAACTCTTCACATGACTACCTTAATACATACTGTAATGTCTTTAAAATTCCAGAATTTGTGAGGAGTCATCATTATTTAAATCTCTGGCAAAGTAAATGCATGGGGAACAAAAGAACTGGTAAAACACTGTATCACTGAAATTCCTCATGGGAAAATTTCATGTAGGGAAAAAGCATGTAGGGATAAAAATATGTCGCTGCATGATTTCATTTTTTTGCACACAGCTCAGGCTTACATACTGAACTTGACAGTTCCTAACGTCTGAACATTCATTTATTGCAGTCATTTTTCCTGTAATTTTGAAATTATCAGTCACTAAACACTTTTTCGCTGTATTCACTTTCATATGAATCACGCATGTCCTTTGCTTTGAAATAACTTGCAGACAATATTTCTACCTCTCTAAGCAAAATCCATAAAGGGTTTGCAGTTTTTCCCTCTCCTGTTTCACAGAGGTGAGAAGAAAAGTGAAGATTAAGCCTGTGTGTGTTTGATGGGCTGTTAACAGTTTTTCTGACAGTACTGGACACTTTGGTTTTGTCAAACAGGGTACAGCTGGGCAGCAAAGGGGAAAGCAGCCTTTGGATCATTTCCTAGCTCCTGCTCTAGGATACAAGCAAAATAGAGGGTTGTTTGGAGAAGCTCAGAGAGCACGTTGAACAAGAAAACACGGATACAGATGAGAAGAAAGGATCCATCCTACTAGGTTATAATGAGCAAAGAAAGAGTAAATAAGTAGAGAAAGTTGTGCAACCCAACCACATCAAGTTTTCTTTTTTTGGCCAAATTTTAGGAGCATTAGGGTAAGCAAGAACCTCACATTCATTCACCTGCAATGAACACTATCATCTTGAAAACAACCAGTGGGGAAGGTATCTCGTCTCCTGAACTGCCTGGTTTCACTGTTCCATTTATCTCACAGTTAAAATAATTATTTTTATGCCAGCCAAAAATACATCAGCATTAATATGTTTATTTTTCTCTTTTTGTAAATTAATGTAAAAAAGGATGGATTACTAAATAAAGAAGACGGCATAACTACATTCACAGTGACTCAGGTCTGTAAACGGTGTTTTCATTCAGTATCATAAGTATTTTCCTCTGGTCAATTAATCTATACACGGTACGAAAACTCAACCTTACCTTCATTCTTTTCTCATCTTAGCATGCTCCCACCCTTCCCAGGAATACCACTAAGATCACACTGGTGGTGGAGCATCACCATCTTTGAATGATCGGTCACATGAATGAATTTAAATGAAGTTCAGTTTCAATTTGAATGAAGTTCAGTTTCAATTTGAATGAAGTCATAGGCTGAGCTCTACTGCTGTAAGCATGGCTCCTGGTCTTGTACCAAAAGGATCATCTCTAAGTAGGTCAAAGAGAAGAGTCAATAGATGAAAAGAGGAAAGAGATCCTCTAATATCCTTCTCAGCAACAGCGTGAACAACAGCACATAGCAGCTGAAGTAACCACATGGGCAAGAGAAAAAGGCAAGGCCCCATAGGATACCAAAATTCCTGGGCTGTGTTACACTGTTCCACAGTGCTCAAAACCAGATCCTCCTTACTCATACCAGCTTGTGCACTAGACTTACCGCTGCTGAGTGAGCACCGATAAGAAAACCTCATCATAGGCTCACCCTTATATGGGAAGGCCATATAATTGAATGATTACAAAAAACATTTATTCAAGAGCCATTTATGTAAGACAATATTTCACTGTAGCACATCCTTTTTCACAGTTCAGTTGCACCAAAGCCTTCTCTGCCTGTATTCACTTACTTATATGACGCACTATCGCTTTAACGATACGATACCTGCTGGTAAACTTTCTACCTTGTACTTTCCAGTACAAGGAAGTTTAAAAACAGATGGTAAGATTTAATACACCTCAATACTTAATCGTAAACCAAACCGGCTGCCCTTCAGTGTATATAAACATGGTAAACAAGCAGCTATCATCTTCGCATACGAAATACTATTTCATGCTGAAAATAGGAATTCTGAAAGTATTGAGTGAGCTTGGAATTCAACGAAAACTCAATTTTTTATCAGATGAAGCCAAGAGCAATACAAAATACATTTTTGGATTTCCATACTCCATTTATCAATGTTTATTACTTGTCATTTACTTGGCAAAATGCCAGTTCACGCTGGAAGTAGAAACTGTCACAAGCTTAGGCTGACAGTCAGCATCAGTCAGCATCTGCAGTTGCTGTTTCAGAGTTGTTTTTTCATTTCTCCAGCTGTTTTCCCAGCTACCAACACACACCAATTACTGTTTTCCTATTGATTTAAAATCCTAAGGAAGCCTTCATTCCTTTTGTGCCTTCAGATCTTGATTGCTAGTTAGCTTATTTCCTAACCTTGAAATATCTGTGTATTAACATGGTTTTGCTCTTATGGCCTGGGTACCACACCCGGTGGCATCCAGTAAATGCTTTGGGAGGAACTGGTGGCATGTTGCAAAGTCATCCTTGCACGTTAGAGCATAATCCCTACACATCTTTCATTCTGGTTGGATACAGGCATAACCCTCACCCTGACAATTTTTCTCTGATGAATGGATAAAGTTAGGTCAGTATTAAGGAATTGGTTTCCCCTTTCAAAGGCTGAGACAAGCTACACTATTTAGACAGCATTATTTAGTCTGTGCTTTAAGGTCAAACAATGTGAACATCAGAAAAAAGACGGAAAAGAAGATAGAATATATAGAAAAGAATTTAGAGAAGGCTTCTGGATGTTCATTCATGAACGCTGAGAAATTTTAATTTGCATTAAAGATGCATTAGAATCCCAGGTAAAGCTCTGTTTCTAGTAAGAAAGGAGTGCTATGGAGTTTGGCATTTGTTTTTAAAAACATTACAGATTTGGAAAGAGTTTTTGAAAAGCCGAGTAGGGTGCTATACTTCAAAGTAGTAAATGGGGAAAAATTACCCACCTGTAGAAATCATTTTTATGACCTAATGGTAAAAAACAGGAAAGTATATCAAAAGAAGGAGTAGCCAATAAGATAAAATATATGTTCTTCAAAATGGTTTCTGCAAATTTGATTAGGTAATAAAAGGGAATGCAAGTTGTTTCCTACAGTGGGCTGCCTTTTTTTTGAGCAAAGAGGATTTAACGCATTTAATGATCCAAGATACCACAGCACCAACTGTCTGAAAAATATCAAGAGGAAACATGAAAAATAGGATCTGAAACTGCCGAGTATTTGAACAGTGAAAAGGTGAATAATAAACCAGAAGAATAATGCTTTGGGGAAAAGCAGATGATACAAAGGAAAGAGCTTACATTTTAAATGAGATTTTAATGTTCCTGTTGATAAATTCTATTCTTGATAGTAATCTTGCTTTATAGTGGTGTCATGCCAAACTTTAGGCTGAAATACAAGTTTTTATATTGATTATTAAAATAATATGATGAATTTCATTAACAGCACTTGTTTTCTTCAGCAGTCTGCTTCCAATCTTAAGAAAACCATTTTATAAATTACTCAATACCAGATACCTCATGCAAAAACTCAAATGGTTAAAAAAAAAAATCCATGAAATATACATAGAAATATGTATATCCATGAAGTAAATGGTAAATATTAACTTTAGGAATAAGAAGTGTAACAAATTATACTTAAATCAAAAAAAAAAAATGGGAGCTGTTTTTAACGTTATGAGTAGTTTTCTTCCAGTCTGAAACGTTCCATACAAAAATGTAATTATATTTGTTTTATTCCAATTTTATTCTTCAGTTGGTGAATCTGAGCAATTTGAACATGAGGAATATGATTTTTTTAAAAAAAAATCAAGGATAATTTTTTTTATCATCATTGACATAAATTGAGAGTAAAAAATAAAGAAAAAAAAATCTAAAATATGTTACACAAGGAAAAACTCTTAAAGAAAGATTTGCTACAGTCTTCTTAAAAACTGAGCATATGATTCTTGATGTTTCCTGTACAAGATAGACACTTTAAAAAAAATCCCACTTTTGCTGTAGCCCTTGACATTTTTGACAGGATGTAAATAAAAGATCTGTTAAATATCTACTGTTAAGCATATATTAAAAAATATTTTTAAGTGATTTGATTTCTTGATAAAACCTTAAGTCATCAATTCCCACAGAAATGAATTTCTGTACTTTGCTATTCTGACAGCTAAGGCACAACTTTGGAGGTCAGCACAGGAAACTCAAGAATGTAAAGAGCAGATGTCAGTTATTTTGCCTTAGTGAATGAACTCCTGCTTTATTTTACACTTTTAAAACATAATTTACCACAGGCTACTATCTGTAGCCCTTTTTTGTGGAGTTCTTAGAAGCCTACAGAGAAGCAACTTGCTGGAAGGCTTGATACAAAGGCTTGGGAAAGGTAAAGGCACTTCCTGAAGTCAGTACACTTTGGATCAAGAAACAGATTTTTGACACAGCCTGGCCAAATAGTTCCAGGTATAGATTTCTTCTTTCTTTTTTTCTTTTTTATTATTGTAACATTTTTCCCTCCCTTTCTGAAAATACACAGTTCTATGTGAAGGGAAAAGCAGTTATGCAGTACATTTCTCCAAACTCACTTCTTCTTTCTCCTCCACCCATACTGTCAGTTCCATTTTTATCCCTGTAGGAAGCTTCAACATCTCTTTGCTGTTACAAATGATCATTGGGTAATTAAGATTACTTTATTTCATTAGAAAGGTCCATGGTCTGAAGCCTCCTTCCTAGATTTATTCACTAAATAATAAGGTTTGTGGAAAGTTTTCCTTCTAAAAAGATCACGTAAAGAAATCCGAGTTGGAAGCCTTTAGTCTTCCAGTGCTGCTTTGTAACTTCTAGATTTTTCAAGTGAATGAAGCAACTGAAAGGTTACAAAAGTGATGCTGCTAATGCTAAGTGCTGGTGACCAGACACATGAAGGATTTGGTTTATTTTCTCTTTCAAAGTTCCACACAACTTTAACTGCTGATGTGTGTGGCAACACTGACAGGAAGAGAAGCAGAAAATGGAGACAACTGATTATAGCCAATGAGTTCTCTGGCAGACGTAACTTTATGTATGTATTGGAAGGCATCAACCCTAGCATAGAGCATACTGGCAGAAGTGATATATTTAATTTTTTTCAGCAATTTGCCCTTAGAAAATTGGCATGTACAAAAATCTGAGTCAGTTCTGCCATGAAATCAATGGGTTTATCAGTGGTGCAACTCAATATGCAGCTTGTCTTCTACATTAGCTTGATGAGATTCCAATTGCAGTTGTTAAAAGCTGAAGTTTGTTGAAGTTTGATGAAATTTTAAATGTCATCAGAAAGGCCACTCTGAATTCAGTTTTGGATAATCAGTAACCCTGACTGTGTTTTGTAAAGCAACAGATATTGAAAAGGGCATCACCAGACAACAGACGAAATGCAGAGCAAATTCAAAAGAGAGACTCAAGGAATGACACTTGAAGTAAAGTTTTCTTTTGGAAGCTGGAAGCACATGCCTTCCAGCTCCAGTGGGGCAGACTGTAAAGAACAAGGATACATTGTAACTGGTTGCACTTAATTTGCACACCCTCATCGACATGGATAAGTGCACTTCCTCCTGATGCTCAGTTCTGTCAGATGCAGGAAAGGATTTAGGGCATCAAGCTGTGTCCCTCTCAATCCTACATACAGGATGACTGTTATGACTGTTCATTAATATTTGCATAAAATCCCTCAGCTATGAAAAGATAGTATTTGTTCTGCAGAAGAGTGCTTATGAATCTTATTCATTCGTGTAATCTTGATAGGAAAATAAAGTTATTAGAAATAAAAAAGACACAAACATGGCAGATGTGGATTTGTTTCCAAAAAAAACCCCATGCATTTATACATAGTTGTTCCTATATTACACAGACCTATCTTTGAAGAAATTCCATGTCAATGTGAATATTCACACTCATAACAGTGAACACTGTTCCTCTACACATCCTCATTAGGACGTGATTTAGTAGACAAGAATTTCCTTTCGAAAATTAAATTGTCTACAACTAAGTAATACTGGGAGAACAGGCCAACAGAAACTGCATTATTTTAATGACTGTCCTACCAAGGAGTATATAACCATTATGCCCATTTAGTTAGCATAAATGTTAATCACTTGTTAGAAACCAAATAGAATTTAGGGATTTCTAATGTCTTTTTAAATGTCAAAGACCTCAAAATTACATACTAAATCAAAGTGAATAAAACTTCTTGGCATAAGTGACATTTGGAAGTACTTTTTCTTTGGTTTTATGAACTAATTAAAATAATATTGTAAACAAATCTTATTCATTTGATTGCTTGTGCATAACATTCGCAACAGCAGCAGTGAGGAGGGAAGGCATGCCTCCTCGTCAGCCTTTTGCCAAAAGCAAAAGGCTTTTCCAATTATTTTTTTAAAATGAAAAATGAAACCACCCCAGCTTCCCATTGGCAATGATTGCCAGAATGAGCAATTCTACCATTGGGACAACGTTGAGCAGAAAAGACAGGGATATCTTATAAAAAAATTAAAAAAAACCCCAGCACCAAAAAACAAACAACAAAAATACCCCTGTGTTTGACTGCAACAATTAAAAAGAGCATTTTTGTCTACAAGTTTAGATCCTAGGCTTGTTTCTGTTGTCCTACGAATGCAAACTCTCATAATATGGCCTACATCATATTTCCAACAAGGATTTCTTTTTGAGTTAATAACACTATGGTAAGAAAGTACATGTTGAGATATTCACAAATATGACCAGGTATTTTAGTTACATGGGGTTTGCGCCATTAATTGAAACATAGACTTTGATCTAATTATATATATTAATGCAATCATATAAAGTAATTAATATAATAATCACATTCATAAAGTAAAAGCAAAAATCTACGTTGTATTCAACATAAATTGTTGCACCTTATATAGTCATTTATGTGTTTGCATAGTTTTTAAAAGAGATAGTAATATCACATGTTACTTATTTTTGACTTCACATTCACTTTTTAAAGCAATAGAAAAAATGGAGAGAGATAACCTGTCTTCTATTTTTTGCATAAAGTATCGTAGCTTCCCAACTGCAAATTGGAAGATTCTTGCTTTTTGTTGTTACGTAGGTGCAAACTGATACCATATGGATACTCTTCAATGAGACAGATATCCACTAGTTATTTGTGCATAAATGGACATGATATGCAGAACAGGTATTAGTATGCACAGATGATGTTCTTATTGTGTGTAATAATCCCTAATTTGCTCAGACACATAAACAATCTGCATTTATGATTTAGGAAGCGTATGCAAGTAAACGCATACATTTAAAACTCTAAAAATAACTGTTAGCGCTAAAAAATACCTACTTGAACAGAATGAAACATCATTATGGGTTGTGAGTTTCAAATAGTTATTATAAGTGAAAAGAAGACTGAAAGACAGCAACTATCTTCAAATGAAAAGAGAAAAAGTGGAGTAAAGCCTCTTGGGAATCAAAGTCCTCTGCAACTTATTCCATTGTTACTTTGCTTTCTATTATAAATTTAAATACACTATTTTTCTCCTCTGGCTCCAATTCCACAGCAGTTTCTCATGTAAGATTGCCACAAGCAGATCACCTGCTGAGAAAGGCTTTAGCATATGACATGGAACATGAAGACAAGTTGTGTGAATGGCACTCGTACAAGAAAAATTTGCCCTTAAAAAAGTTACTGCAAAATACAATCATATCTAATGTCTGCAATTAACTGTCAAAATAAATTCTCCTTTGCCTAGAACAAAAACTTTTTGTACTTCTCTGAAGCAAAGAGAGCTTCAATGAATAAGCAGAGACCCAAAAATAAATAAAATGATCAGCAGATTCACTGCAACGGGAGTTCAGTGACAGGTAATAGGAGCCATGTGGCTCTGCAATGTTCAATCCAAAGGAGAACATCAGGAGGAGAGGTGGATGTAACCACTGGAGATGGAATGCAGCTTTGAGAAATGTTCTTGTGACCATTCAAAGAAAGAGAAAATATCAAAAGGATAAAACATGCAGGCTATTGTCTCAAGTATCATAATTAATGCCTACCTCATCCAGTAAAAGGGTGTATGTGCATAAATCAATGGCACAGGCTTCACGTGACCCCCGGAGGAAGAAGTTCAGCCGTGTTTGATTTGGAAGAACCGAGACAGACACAGAGCGTCAAGAGAAGCCCTTCAGCCTCAGCCTGAGCAGTGTCCAGGCAGAAGAGCTGATCAGATCCCACTGGCAGAAGGGAAGGGAGTCCTGCTCAGGAAAGGAACAGAGAAGTGAAGAAGTTCAGAGGAAACATCAGAAACTAGCAAAGGGGAACAAACACAAGGCACAGGCATCTCCGCTGCATAACATCTGAGAAGACCCTTCTGGAAGCGAAAAAGAGTTCACATTGGTGGAAGACACCTTTCTCAGGCAAACAGGCTTCTGGGTTTTTGAGCCCAGAGTGGAAAATATGCTTACCAGGCAAGAAGGTACAGATCTCAAAAGGAACCAGCTGGGAAATGCTGTAGAGAGTCCTGTAATTGTTTTCTCCATGAACATTAATAAAATAGGCAAGAGACAAATTTCAGAGACAAAATACAGAGTTCTGGAAAAGACAAGCAGAGTATCTGCTCGCATTTCTGAAGTGCTGTTAGTACCCACACATGGCCAGGAACCGTGATGGAAATGCAGTTTCAGAACTTGCTGTAAGAATGAGGGTTATTGAATTTTTCAGGAACTGAAGGCACTTCTGGATGCAGGCAAAGGCCCTGATCTCAGCTGGAAGGAACCAAGGCGCTGATGATTAAAATAAACAGGGCTGACAGTGAACTTTACACTGAGTAGTGAGGGGAAGCTGACAGGCACAGAAGTACACAGGGTTCAAGCTAACATTTGTAAAGATGAAGACACAAAAATTCTGTATTCTCAAGAGAAGGATAGGTCAAGGGATAGAAATAATCAAATATGGAAATAGGAAACAAACAGATTGCCATTTTAAAAGATTGTCAAGAAATGTAACTAATCAATAGTATGTCTGCCACTTTGTAAATGCTGGAAGCCTAAGAAATAAGATGGAGAAATTGGAATGTGTGATCCAAATTAAGATATTAATATACCAGACATGTTGGAAGCTCATGGAAGTCAGACAATCAATGTAACAGCATGAGAGCAGAATACAAAATATACAGGAAAGACAGAGTTACCTGAACGATAGGAACAGTAATCTTCTGTCTTAAAGAAAGTTTAGTATCAAATCAAATTGACAAATTAACCAATTGATCAATTAACACAAAATCTGCATGGTGTAAAATTCCAAGCCTAAATTTGAAAAAAAACATTATTTGGGTTTTATATTGTCAATGAACCGTCCATGTCACACACACGCTATATGCAATATGCTCAGAGAAATCAGTGAGGTAAATAAATTCTTCCAGGTAATTTACGTTGGTCTTGACTGGGAATTTCCAGTGAGTCTTGACTTGGATCTACGTGATGTGTGAAATCTAGTTAAAAATCTCATAGCGCCTGAAAATATCTGGTTCAAAAGTACCAGCTTTGTAACAGTGATCACAACATCTTATACGCAGCAGATTCTAGGAGCAAAGAGCAAGTGTGCTCATCTTCAAAATGGGAACCACGGAATATAAGGAAGTTCATAAAAATTAGGTTAAGGAGGAGTTAGGAGAATTAAATCCTTAGAAGCAATGTAGACTACTGAAGGACACCATATGGAAGCACAGTGTGTGAGCACTCCACTTATTAAAAAAGGCTTCAGCAAAGGCTAAGTGAAGGAGAATATCAGGATTATGAAAGCTGCAGGATCAAAGTGTTACAGTTGTATGCAAATGAAGATAACACAAGATCATGAAATGCAGCAGGGGAAATGTAAAAACATGGGGAGACTGGCTAAAAGAGAATTTAGGAAGTAACTATTCTAAAAGGATCAACACTAATCCTTTCAACATATGACAAATAACAAGCTAGTCGGGGAATCTGTAGGGCCAGCTAGTGACCAGGATATAAAATCACACTCAGAAAGCACAAAACCATTGTAGGAATGCTAAATTAATTATTTATAGTGATATTAGCTGTGGCAGCTTTTAGGGAGATTCTGATACTGGTCCCTTTTGCTTTCAAGGGAAGGGTGGAAGCTGGAGAAGAGGGGAAAGACAGGAAAATGAGCAGAGATCTGCTTCAAGCTGAAATGGCTGTGGAAGATGCTACAGTACAAATAGACAGAATGAACATTAACAAATCCACAGAACTGAACCTAACTCAAGGATAAATGAACTGAATTACAAATGGCACTATGTAACCTCTCACTTGCAGATCCAGAAATTGCCATGCCGAAAACTGATGGACTTTGGGAGAATATTAAGAAGAGGTATATATGCTCTTTACTGGTCGTACTCTAGTTTCTTATGGCCTCTACTGGAAACAGAGTTCATCTCTACAGACTGTCTTTTGAACCGTGGTGGTGACTTCTTATGTCCACTGTTTTACCAGATGAAGGAACATTAATACAGCAAGAATTAAATGTGATGGTACCGTGCCCGCCCACTGTCTGTTTCAGGAAAAATCCTGGTAGGGAATTAGAAGCATGAGGAGTGCATATCCAAACTTTTCCTCCTTTAGACATAATGAACCCATTAAATTATCAGATTTTATCATTGTTTTTCATCATGATGAAGAAATTGTAATGAAGTTTTCTTTCAACATTTCTGCTTTTGAGCAACAGAGATCAAGCAGAACAGCTATTTGTTTCCCTGCCTTCAAGTTCAAGGTTAAAACCGCGCAGCTTTCAGAAGCTGTATCTGATACCCTGACTATTCCCCATGTGATCTGATTACTTACCATTAAATATGATTTAAATAGCTCACTGGCTTGCAGATAACTGTTCCACAATACGACCTTTATTGTAGCAGTACTTGGGCTTGATGTTTTTACATTGTCCATTAACTGTATTTCATTTTCCAGCAACTGGGATTCAGAAACACCACCAAGTTGTACAGCTGAATAAATACATCTATTATTTCAGGAAAAAATTGGGAAAGCTAGAATTTGAGAGAGAAAATATCAGGCAGATATTGGTGTTAATGAAAAGAATTGGTTGAGATAATGAAATAACTAATATGGATTTTGAAGAAAATAGGGGATTTAAGAGAGAATACATGTTCTGTTCCAGGATGCATCTAGCTATGTAAAAGCAATAAAGTATTTAAGATCTATCAAATGTTATAACCACTGAAGTCCTGCTGGGACACAGTGTATTTTCTCTTACACAGAAGTTAGTGAATGACAGAACAGAGTATACATAATTTTAAAGAGACAAGGATGCAGCCAAGCAGAAATGCTCTAAAATCTCATTAGGAACGTGAAACTGTCAGTGACTGTAGTATTGTTCTGGAAGTGAATGGAAACAATACAAGATTATTTAAATTCACGGAGTGGAAGAGATCAATGAGGAAAGCAGCTGAACCATAAGGAGATGATGATTTATACATAGGAACAAGGCTTAGAAGACAAATTAAATTAAATTAATTCTTGTACACCATATTCACCAGGAAGCTTAAAAGGAAAATACAAGAAATAAAACATGATCTCAGGGGGAAAAAACAAAGCAAGCTGGTCGTTACCACAGCAGGAATCCATTTCCTCTTCTCTCCCCACTATTAAAAACTTGATGAGGTCCCAAAGTAGGTGGGTTGCATAAGATTGTTCCAGTGACATGCTACATATTAGTTCCAACAAAGACCTAACATCTTCAGGTTTTACAAACCAAGTTTAATTAGATACAAATCAAAATCTCAGTTACTGAGTGATGGGATGAGGAATACAGGCATAACACTGTCATGCAAAGAAAATGTTTTTAACCTGAATGAATACAAAACCAATTAAAAGGGCTATAGACTAAAAATTCCACTATTGCCTCACCTCTTTTCCCTTTCCTTTTGGTGTAAACAGAACACTAAAACATTCCACAGTTCATTTAATGATTTTTTTATGCAGATCACTGGTGAATTACAGTGAGGTTTTTTGAATTGGCTACATGTAAAAATATTTTAAGCTGCTCGTAAAAGAATTTCCACGTTATTTCAAATGTCATGATTATACTAGATTAAGAACCACTTTAGATGTCATAAAAATAGTCTGAATTCAAGCTAATTATTTCAGATACAAATCTAGAAAAAATGCCTTAAAAGCATGCTAAGACTAAAGATGTCGTTTCATAAATAACAGCAAATGGCACTTCACAAATCTGAAACAAGAAGAGTCATCATCTTAGAAAAAATACAAAGAGAATCTTGGTAGACCAAGAATATTGTCTTGTAGAAACAGTAAACAGGGAACATCTCCATAATGTGCAAACTAGAATGCAAAAATGTAGCTATTTTATTATTTCCATGTACAGATTTCCACGGATGCAATAGAGGGTGCTCTAAGCACTGTCAATTTGACTTAAATATGACTTTGACTTGCTAATAGGTAATACTATTAGACTACAGTACACTGAATTTTAAATTCAAAATCAGCAAGTCATGCAACTTAAGCCTACTCCTTCTTATATTAACATTTTCTTAAAAATACTACCTTATTCTAATTCAAATTCCTCATGGCAACAGAGGTCAGCAGAGGTTGATTAGCACAAACCCAGTGGAAACAGAACACCAAAGCCTGCCAGAAAATGTCTTCTCATTTGTTACTGCTACTCGGACTTCAGACTGAAGAGTTCTGACAGAAACTCAGAGATGGTTTTAGTGGTAAGAGTCATTTCTTTCTCTCCTCTTCTTACTTTTCCTCATACACAGGTATGCTGGTCTTTTTTAAGCTTTGGGGTTTTTTTATTACTATTATTTTATTTTTTCAGAAACCATGCTGTGATGATAGATGGCTTTAGCAAGTGTGTGTTTTAGGTTCTTTACCCTATCATATATTTTTACTTCTTTTTCTTTAGCTGCACAGCAATATATACCCAGCTACTCATTACGACCTTGTAATCCCATTTTCCCCTACTATCCCACTGGAATACTGATTTCCAAAATAAGAATGTATTCTCCGTTGTCTTTTAAAACTTTCCAATTCTTCTCATTTTAGCTATTGATTATAAAGCAACATTGGTCAAACAGCTAATCAAGGAAAGCAAGATTATGCATATTCATACAACATCTCAGTGAAGACAATAAATGAAACATAATTACAGAATCACTCAACAGATTTGATGTGATTACATCTCTTACAACACTATGTCTAAGGAGCAGCAATTACGTTATGATTGCTGTAAGAACACAGGAGAAAGTATAAAAGATACAATATGTTCGCTTTAAGGCAAGCACAGCTCTCTCACTGCCATACAGAGCAGAGAACAAGGTGCCTGAAAAGATGCAGGCTGGCACAGCCCAAGGCAGCAGCACACCTAGGCCAGCTGTGTGGCAAACAGAATTTACCAGAAAGCTCCAAAATGGAGTAGGAGAAGGTGTTCCGGTCATCACGCCAATCTAGCTCGAATAGCACATTTAAGTAAATTTTAAAAGCCACTGTCAGTGTTTATTATTCAAATAAAAACGAGACGTGCAATAACTGTGTCATCTGCATTTGCAGGCAATTCATAAACAGTAGAATTATACATCTACTTTAATGAAGACTCACGGTTCTTTTGTTCGCAAAACCTCATCGGTGGTGTCGTGATTTTGGCTGGGATTGCGTTGATTTTCTCACTTGCAGCTGGTGTGGGGCCATGTTTTGGATTTGGGATGAGAGTGGTGCCAATATGGTTGTGGTTGTTGCTGAGCACTCAAAGCCTTTTCTGCTCCCTCCACAGGAGAAGGGTGGGAGGGCACAAAAAGTTGGGGGGAGACACAGCCAGGACAGCTGATCCCAAATGACCAAAGGGACATTGCATGCCACAGGACGTCATGCTCAGTATATAAGGCCAGGGGGAGAAGGAAGAAGGGGAGGACTTTCAGAGCAATGGCATTTGTCTTGCCAAGTCACTGTTACACAAGATGGACCCTGCTTTCCTGGAGATGGCTGAACACCTGCCTGCCCATGGGAAGCAGGGAATTAATTCCTTGTTCTACTTTCCTTGCGTGCACGGCTTTCGCTTTACTTATTAACTGCCTTTATCTCAACCCATGAGTTCTCTCACTTTCACTCTTCTGAATCTCTTCCCCGTCCCACCGTGGGGGGAGCGAGCAGCTGCTTGGTGTTTGGTTGCCAATTGAGGTTAAGCCACGACAGGTGGTTATATGACATTATCAAAGTGAGGAAAGCTTTGATGTATTACAGCAGTATGATGCATTACAGCAGTATGTCACTAAGGAGACAGAATTTGGACAACACGTTACGTTAAATACATCATCAAAGAACAATCTTTCTGATGATAAACTGTCAGCTGGCAGAAAGTGTGATCCAGTTAGGTTTCCTTTTAGACACACTTCAGAAATACTTGTTTTCAAAAGAAAAAAAAAAAAGCACAGATAAGCAAAGAAATGAACCAAGGCTAACTTACATCATTCGTCTGAAGCAGCTTCTTTCCACAAAGTGATGACTACTGGGATTACGTCAAAAGAAGAAAGGTGAAGAAGTCTCACAGCTGATTCTGGAGCCAGAAGAGGACCTCATTACCCTATAATGATATAATACATGCATTATTGATGCATTATTTATACATAGTAGAAATTACTTCAGAATAGTAACAACCTAGCAGCTACTTCTCCAGCTGTAGATTAGAGGACAAGATCAACATTTTTTTTGTTACCATATACAGATAACCTTCCAGTGTCTATGCCACAACTTTAAATGTGAATCTGATCAGGTCTGGACACAACTTACATACGGAGGATTTTCTATGCTAATTTTGTTTAGTATATACAATCTATCCTTGGTCTTTACACTCTTAAGATATGTGTACCCTTCTGTAATGGGTTGGGGGTTATTTTTTTTTTCCATTTATTTCAGTAATGAAGTACATTTCGGTTAGGAAAATTAGGACTGTTCCGTAATTCCAGCAAGAAATTTTGAAATCACAGCAGCTAGCAGTTACACTGAACTACTTAAAGCTATAAGCAGCTGCACCCCAAATTAATAAACAATTAAATCATGATTAAAAGTGTCATTAAAAACTTCATCTCCTCCAGAAACACACATCCAAGTTGGTGAGCTATGCAGAATACCTGGAAGGTTCACAAATCCTATCTCTAACAGATGATGGAAAAGAGTCACAAACTGCTTCAAAGGAGAGTGACCTTTCAAAAACGCTCGCTGTTTCACAAAGAGGAAACTTTGGTTTGAGCATCTCTTTGGAGTCATAGCTATGACAATAAAAAATGCTGTAGAGGCAAACAAAAAGAGTGCAAAACCATTCAGCATACCAAAGCACACCAGCTGAGTTCACTTAATTCAAAATAGTTTAGATCATTCAAAAGCATGAAGGTGGTTCTTCTGAAGGTGTCAGAGTCAGTAAGAGTGTCCTATTGCTGTCTCACAAAACTAACTGGCAATCAAAACAGTCTCAAAATGCTTCTGTCATTGACAAACTGAAAAAATGTCACACCTTTTCCCTGTCAAAACTATCAGAAGTATCTCCTCCTACATTGTTAGGATTTTTTTTTTTTTAACTAGGAAAATGCAAATACAAACTAGTACCCTTGCATACGTCAGCCACCTCTCCGGTTTTGTCTTCCAAGTGTGATGAACTTACGAAAAGAGAAGGCACAGACCCTTCTGAGTAGCACAAAACTCAGTCATGAATGAAGTTTACACGCAATCAAGGTCAAGGTTTACAGGATCGAGCAAGCAATGCAGAAGCTGAACACAGTGGTGTTCTGCCTCAAGCAACACTTGCCTTTGTGCTGACACTCAAGACGTTTTTCAGATCTAGCAACTGGATGACTGGATGAATGACACACACACAAAAAATAATCAGGAAGTAAGTTTCATGGATTTGTAGCTAATGTCCTAGGTAGCATTTCATTTTAATGCTTATATTTAATCCCTGAAAATTATTTTATCAAATCGTAAACAATGTTTGCTATCCAGAACTGATTATCATTTTATTTTTCAAGCAGAATAAAATATATATAACCTGGTTTGAACTGTGTAAGAGCAACACTTACAGAAAATATTAATCCTCTTTGTATCTCTGGAGATATTCAAAAGACAAGTTGATATGGTGCTCAGGAATATCGTTTAGTGTTGGGTTTGCTTTTTTTTTTTTGTCAGAGTTAGGTTGATGGTTGGACTAGATGATCTTGAAGGTCCCTTCCAACCTAGGCAATTCTGTGATTCTGTCATTCTGAGACTGTGTATTTTTATCTTAGTATGTATAAAACCACTTCCTTCTCTTTACCAAGACACAAATAATTGTTTCTGTCTCTGATCTGGCCAGAAGTAACACCTACTGGGCAGGTCATTGTTGAAAAAATAAGGTAACATGGGAAGTATGTTTTGGCATTTTTTGGCATTTTTTAAGTCCTTGTTCATAGAAGACTATCAACCACAAGCGAAAAAGTTGAGGAAAGCAAGATTTCATATGCAATTTTGAGATGGTGTCCAAGAAGTGCTGGTTTATGAGATAAGTACTTCAAAAGTAACATTAGCAAGTTCTGAATCTGACCAAAAGGAGACTAAGACTTACCACATCCACTTAAATGTATCCAAGAGATAACACAAATCTAAAGGAAAGATTTTGTTTTTTCACACAGTTTAGATAGAGCCCCACTGTCGAAAATCATCACAAATATAACAGATAACATCTGAAAGTTACTTTTAATTCCTTTGGTGCACAGTGCTTGTGAAAGAAAGCAAAAACTAGTGAGAGAATAAGATGAAAACTGACATAGGTGGCTAATGCTGCAGGGCAGAAAAATCTACTTGGCATGCTCCCTTTGCAATATTGAGTAAATCAGGAATTCGTCAATGCAGCAAGTAACTTAAAAGACTGAAAAAAAATATATCTTTTTGAACTTGTACAAGGGCTGGTTGTAATACTGTATCGCTTTATAGTCTCAGAATGCCCAGTGCATTTCAGCTGACAAGTTCAGCAACCTGCTCATGTAATTTTTTTGTTCTGGATGTCACAGTTCAGCACCTTGTTTAAATTTATGTGTAAAAATGCTGTGAACTAAAGACTTTTTACTGTTCAGCTTGAAAATTCAATTTGAATAATAGCAGCATGCAAGTGCATATTTTCTTCTGCATCACTGGAAGTTAGACAACATCATTCAGCTTCTGCAATTAACTAAAGTGACACTAAGATCTCTGCAACCATAATGGCGGCGATAGGAATATATTAGAACAGAAATTTATAGATATTCAGTAACACATGGTTTAGGATGCACTGTAATGATAATCATCTGCTACAATTTCAAAACACAGGCAACATAAAACAAAAGACTCCAACAACGCATGACAGAAAGGTATGAAAATAAATTACACCCTCAAACCTTATTTCTTGCTGATGTATTCTGCAGCAAGCAGGAGCTTTGGTTCACAACACAGCAGAGTTTCAATCCCTCAGGTAGGGATACTTTTTCCTGAGCCTTTTACTACATAATACTTTCTTACTAACATAGCACTTGGGTCTGCAATTCATTGAATTCACCGACATTATTCATGGGAATAAGGACTGCTCAGATAAGAGAAAATTGAAAGTAGTCCCTTACTTTGTCAAACTGCAGGAATACATTGGACTATTTTCCAGAATCCTAATTAATGAATTTTCTTAACAGTCTGCAATTGTTAGTTTCTTAAATTCACACCAAGGACAAATGATGCATTGTTGGTTAGACAATTTGTGCAGAAGCATAGAATGGAAGGAGGAGAGAACGATTTGTTTTCCTTTTATTTTATGCCGTGTGAACTTCAGATCTCTTCCAAACTAAGTAGTGTTTTAGAAGCCTCAGGCAACATTACACCAAGCAGTTATCATTAACAGTTCTAAGACACTGTAGAGTCAACTGCGAAAGCATTATGTGTAAGGTCTTGTTGAGCTTGACCTCTTTTCATGTTACTGCATGGGTTTCCACACTGATCCAAAGCCAATGGAAACAACACAAGCCTTTGTTTTAGCATTCAGTGGACTTGTTTAATGCCCTCGGTCACAGCAGTTTTATTAACATCTAGGACATCAATGGATACCAAACATAACAAATGCATATTTTTAAAAGGAATACTATGGCTTTGTATGTGCAATTGGATAATAGCTGTGTTAAAATTAGGGACATTAATCAATCCTGCAGTGCTGATATTAGGGACATCTGGATAACCACATATGAATTGCACACCAAGCCATCGTGCTGCCCTGTATGCAAGCTGGACAGCCAATATGTCTAAAGAGAGTCACAGAATGCTCGCCTGTTCTGTGCTTTACCTGTAGCTGCTTGCAAAACACAATGAAAATAGAAAGCTAAGAGATGCCAGTAAATGTGTTTAAACCATCTTTTAAAATGTACCCGATACTGAAGAAAACATAAATAACACACATGAAGACTGAAAACATCAAACCAAGTGTTTTTCCAACCTTTGCGGAGATATGAAAGCTGTGAGAGGCAAGAAACCTTGACACACGAGAATCTTACATGGTTGCCTCAGCTACTGAAATGAGTAATGTATATTTAACTGAATCATAACTTGTCCTCAGCTGACTTACATTCCAGAAAAAAAAAAAAATCCATTTTTTTTAATACATCAAATGCAAGGTTCAATATTTTCCTTGATAGTTCATTTGCCTTCTTAATCTTTCTTCCATACATAATGTCTAAATTTGGGTGGCTCACCCATTAATAGCCATTCATTCTAGTGACATCTTTCCACACTGGACTAAACAGCCCTTTAAAACTCAATATTGCCTCTATATTGGAAGAGATGCATAGCTATGGAAACGCTTTTCTTACAGTGTAAAACTGTACTCTTCAGAATTTTAAGTACTTTAGGAGTAGTTTTCTGTACTTTTTTCTACATACCTTTTGGCTGAAAATGGGAAGAAAAATTCATCATCCTCACAAAATATAAATAGAATGGCCAGAAAAGCAGAATAGAATACTTGCTTGGTACTATTATATTTTTTAACTATATTTAGAAGTTGATCATTTATTTCTGACAAGCAGCATAAACAATTACTGATAAGGTACTGTGGGTTTGGTTGGGGATTTTTTGTTTTGGTTTGACTTTTTTAATTCATATGCTAAGAGGTCCTCTTTTCTGTTGCTTCTTTTTTCCCTTTTATAGTCCCATAAACTTTCATTATCCATATTCACTTCTTATAGCAAGCTTTACATAAATGAATTTCCATTTAATACCCCTTTTTGCAATTTTTGTATATTCTTTACTGTTTTTATTATTAATTTCACTGTTGGAAATTGGAACATCTGATGAATTAGGAGGGTCTTTTAACAAACTTCTTTTTGATGAGTATGCAATCCTGTTTCTTCAACAGTCAAACATGTCCTCTAATTAATTTCAAAATTCCATATTTTCCAGATTTGCCCTTTCTACCTCATAAATCTCTGCTTGGTGTGTCATAAACATGTTAGCTACTAATTAATATGTAATATTTCCCTCCGGTGGTTCTATAGAAAGTGTTATTTTTATTTAATTCAGCAGTATTTTTCAAAAAGTTCCACATGGTATTGTGGAAATACAAGTGAATTCGAGATATACTATTACCCTCACCAGTTAATGGCTAATGACACATCTCTACTTCCCAGGATAATTCAAAACCAACAATCGATAATTGTTCTTGGTGAAAAAGGACATCACAGGGGGAAATTGACAGTGTATTCAATTTATTCTGTAGAACTCAAAGAATTTTTGAACAAGAAAAATATTAAACCAATTATCTTCCAAAGCTCTTCCAATTATCATCTTTGGACCAACAAGGAAATAAAACATCCTAATTGAGTTTTGAAAGACTTTTAGTGAATTGTTGACCTAGAAGAGCACTGACATCATTTACCAGAGGTTTCTACAGATCTACTATGTAGATTGGAAGATATAAAAAACTGAGAAGCCTCTTAAAGAATTACTATATAGGAATAGTATGCATACCAGATTAAATATTGATGTTTTACAAAGAACAAATCTGATAATACATAAAAATAATTCAACAAACCACCAGATAGAAGAGTTAATCTGACAAATACCAGATAAAAGTGAACAGCACAGAGGTTCAAAGTTGTGTGCCAGATATAAGGAACAGAAGAACAATCCTGTTCAAGAAGTACAGCAAAGTTTGATTGGCCCACTCCAAATTGTGGAGGAGAAAGGAGGAGGAATTTTCAACATTTAAAAGCTGAAGTTATTAAAACCAAAACCTCTTACTAAGAGGAATCTACCACAATTTCCATTTTTTAATCACACCTTCGTGTAGATATCTACACAGACCCTATCCTGTGCCTGGAAGGATCTCTGCTTTAAAGAGAATAAGGAAAGATGGAAGACCACTTGATTGTCTTCTTTCTGAAGACTGGAGAACAGGTGTTTGAGCTATGTTAAAAAAAAATAAAAAAATAAAATTCAAACTTTCCTTGTCTTTGAAAATGTTTTCATTTTACCATTTATTATAAATATCAAACTTTTTCTTAACATTTATTGTAGTTAAACTAGATCTTCCAAAACCAGAATGGTTATGGATATATAAGAACTGAAGTTCACACACTGACTCTAAAGCAATTTTCCAGCTTAAGGAGCCATCACGTTTCTTTTTTTTAGGTCACGTAAGCTGTGTAATTGTCCTTCTCAGTCGTAGTGGGTCTTGCTTACACTGCCTATTCAGCATTATTTCTTTCAAATCAGCAAAATACTGATGGGAAATTGACTCTTGCATTCAGCTGATACAGCCTTGTAGTTTTAGTACTGTTTCTAAGAAAGTCAAAATAGTTTAATGATGATAAAGTTAACTCTCACATATGTTGTTAGGAGAAATATATTAAGTCTATATTTAAAATAAATAATTTTTTGAATAATTTATTCATTGCCAAGTTTTCTTTGATAATTTTGCTCAGAACTACAACAGTCTGCTAATGCTTCACATCATGATCTGCATTTTTAAAAAGCAACAAGACATTAAAAAGATATAGCCTAGTGTGACATTGATATAAAGTATTTTTAAGTGACCTGAAGGCAAGGAAATTAAAAGAATGTAGCCACTTAGTCAAATGATGGTCTTCTCTATTCAGTAGCATAATCTATATACATAGAATATCAATTCCCAATTGCAAATATACTCATGCAAGAGTGAACGATAAAGACAGATTTTTCACATCTCTAAAAACAAAAGTATTCTTTCAAAAGAATCAGAAGTATTACATGTCAAAAAGGATTGTGGAAATCAGGAATGACCATAGTGACAGACATCTAGCACAGAGATCCAATGAATCTCCTGAGGACAAGGTGTTGTTTCATCCTCCCAACCACCTCCAGGAATCTAAAGGAGCACCTATACCTTTACTGATGTGCAGCATCTTCTGATATTTCCCAGTGCCCTATACCTCTAAGTATTTAACTGGACTTCAAATCTGTAACTTGGCCACTGCATTGGATTATGCAAATATTTTACATTGACAAAATATTTAAGGAAGCAAGCAGATGATTCAAATTTTTCTGAAATAGGGAAGGAGTCACTTAGACTACATCAAATAGATCTCACTTAAGATCTCAAGTTTATACCTGACACTCATTATTGGCACCTGAGTTTAATATCTTTATCAGTGATCTGGACAAGGGGATTGAGTGCAGTAAGTTTGCAGATGACACCAAGTTGAATGGGAGTGTAGATCTGCTTGAGGATAGAAAGGCTCTGCAGAGGGATCTTGACAGGCCGGATCGATTGGATGAGGCCAATTGTATGAGGTTCAAGAAGGTCAAGTGCCAGGTCCTGCACAGGTCACAATAGCCCCATGCAACACTAGAGACTTGGAGAAGAGTGGCTGGAAAGTGACAGAAAAGGATCTGGGAATGTTGGTCAACTGCAGGCTGAATAGGCAACAGTATGCCCAGGTGGCCAAGAAGGCCAGTAGCATCCTGGATTGTAACAGGAATAGCGTGGCCAACAGGACTGGAGAAGTGATTGTTCCCCTGTACTTGGCACTGGGGAGACCCCACCTTGAGTGCTGTCTTCTGTTTTAGGACCCTCACTACAAGAAAGACATTGAGGTGCTGGAGCATGTCCAGAGAAGAGCAATGAAGCTGGTGAACTGTTATAAGGAGCAGATGGGGCAACTGGAGCTGTTCAGCCTGGAGAAAAGGAGGCTGAGGGGAGACCTTTTTGCTCTCTACAACTACCTGAAAGGAGGTTGTAGAGAGGCAGGAGTCAGTCTCTTCTCTCAAGTATCAAGTGATAGGATAAGATGAAATGGCTTCAAATTGTACCACGGGATGTTTAAATTGGATATCAGGAAAAATTTCTTCACAGAAACAGCTGTCAAACATCAGAACAGGCTGCCCAGGGAAGTGGCTGAGTCATCATCTCTGGAGGTATTTAAAAGACATGTATATGTGGCACTCAGGGACATGGTCTAGCGGGACTTGGCAGTGCTGGGTTAACAGTTGGACTTGGTGATCTTAAAGGTCTTTTCCAATCTAAATGATTCTATGATGCTATGATTCTATACTCCCTGTTTGCATTGACTGATGTGAAGAGATATGCTATAACTATATTTTACTGTAATATGTTGTTTACAAGATAACAACAATATTAAATACCACCTCCTAAGAAAATCAAATGTCTGAATCACCCTTGGAAGTCATTTCTTATAGGGATAATAATGCTATTCATTTTATTCACCTTTTCCCAAGAGAATTCGTATTCTGTGCACCTGAATATCCTGCCAATATGGCTCTCTACTATACCTCAAGACAAGTTCACAAAAACCTCAGCCTGACTTTATCAGCTGAAATTTACAGCTCAGTTAATAGCTTATGAGCAGGACTCCAGTTCGAATAAGAAAATGATTCTGTATCACAGAGCTTTTATATATTCTGATTGTGATTACAGAGTAGGTCATTTCTCAAAATGTCAGATGGTTTCTTATCAAAATGAGAATGACACAAGATACACTCTGTCTTGTGTGACTTTGAACCTCAAACTAAGTCACCAAATTCAGTAAATTAAAAGTAAATTGTGGGGGATATTTTGTACAAGGCTTATTCCTTTGCTAAAATCTCTACTGTAGGTTGTCTAAATCTCTTTGAAATAGTGAACTGTTAGCAGAATTCTTACGTGCAGACAAAATGCACCTAAAAATCTTATCTGCTTTGTCTTCTTAGCACCAACAATTTCACATAACCAATAAAATCATCCACACAAATTACAGGGAAAATTTTGCACCATGGAAGTTATGAAACTATTTTATCAAAATGGTGAGAAAATATAGAATTCAGAGCCAGTGCTGGTTGTGGCAGATGCCTTCATTTACAAAGCTATCTTTAAATCTTCCTGTGTTCTTCTTGTCCAGTTAATACACTATCCTCTAAGAAACTTAATCGTCAGGATGCTATACGTGATAAAGCATAAATTTGAAATTTTATGTAATAGAATCCAGAATGTTGCAGTTAGAGGAGAAACACTAGATGTTCCTCACTGGTTGTTGACATTCATATTAAACTTCTGCAGGCTGTGAACATGTCAAATTAAAAAATACTCCTATCTGTTCAAAAATACAGTAGGTTGCAGTTTCACTAGTCCTAATTACTTGTCCTGATCATTTGGCTTAAATTAGGCTATGGATGAATACGGAGCAAATGTACTTTCAAAAGTTGATAGTAAGCTGAAGTAGATAATGATTTTAAAGCTCAAAAAGAAATTACTCAATTTAACATTACTATGTGTCTTAAAAAATTTTGTAATATATTTGAAGATATTAAAATAAACAAACACACACTACTGTTCTCAGTAGATCACTAGGATCTATTATTTTCAACAAAAAATGTGATAATAGAATTCAAGATGGAAATATATTGGTTCATAGAATTTTAAGTAAAAGCAGAGCTAACATACATGAATGCTACTCTTGCAATTTAACTGTGAATCCATTACCAGCTTTAATTCCTATGTCCACAAGATTTGGTCTGCTAAATGTAATCCCACACACATGTGCATGCATGCATAATGAATTTTGAAGAGGATGTAATTGAAAGCTTATTAAAGCAACTAATTTCAGATTTCACACATACATTCTCCTTGGGAGCAAGACAACACAGAAGAAATACTAGATTAAAAATAAGAAAATGATCAAAGACAGAATTTTAAAGATCATTTTCTTAAGATTTCCTGTGTGAATCAGAACTGTGACTGCTATAACTAAAAAAACCCATACACGAGTATGTCTAACCTTCATATTCTTCCTGTATTCAGACAAATACCTCACTGAGATGCTGTGTTGCATGTTTCCATTAACCAGTCTCACTAACATGGCCAGAGCAAACGGATACAATGCTAAGAATAATCTTCTTTTATAAAAAGAATTATAGAACAGACATTTCAATGTACCATGACCAGTAAATGGAAGACGTTTCCTTCCATTATATACCTCTTAGCTATATCCAACTGTTGCTATTCAGTTACCTGTATCTGTGCAAACATAGTGTCCCTCCCAGTGGATTCAAAATATTATCTAACCAGGCAGCAGACGCTCAAGTTAGTTTAAGTGAATGTCAAAGTGCAAAGCACTGAAAACAAAAATTTGTTATACTCATGTTACCTGCTAAAGAACTTGCAATTATTCCCAGTAGTAATGAAACCTCAGAAAGCTGAGTCCCAGTTGATCATAAAAAAACTGAAGCGTTTAATAAACACATAAGCAAAATAAATAAATTAATAAACTATGCTTAATCCACTGTACTCAGAATTATGACAATTCAGTTTGTGACATTCTAAAGAAAGCCAGATGTAAAACTAGATTTACCAGACTAAAGGCTTTATAAAGATTGTGGAAATGGGATCAATGGATCAGAAATATTGTTGTCCCATTTAAGTGTTATTTAAATTCATTATTTTTCATTTCACTTATAATCTGTACTATAGATAAGAATTTCCAGAGATAGTCCATGAACAAATCTTAAAGTTTAAATTTACTACATCCACTTGTCTATTGTTTTCTCTACCTTTTTTCATATTTCACAACAGTATTCAGTTCTCTATAGCTAGGAAACTTTTATTCATAAATATAATCTTACAAAATGGAAAAAATTACTTTGTCCACCAAGTCCATCCCTTTTGTTTTTCTTATCTTAGCTCTCCTGCTTTCATACTACAGCCATTTATCACTTCTTTGTTTGAAACTTATCTAGCACTTGGCTTAACTTTCTGCATTCGCCTTAAAAGGTAGGTGCTTTGTAAAAAATAGGGTTTGTCCATTGCATAACATAGTTGAGATTAAACTCTATTCTTCCAAGAATCATGTATTTTGTATTACAACTCACTGTGACCTTGTCTTTGTGAAGAACTTACCTGAATGTGGTTCTATTTCTTTTGTCACGGAAGGAACATTTGTTTAAAAGAAGAGACAACTGGTTCTCTTTATAAAGAATTAAAGGATATCACAGATGGCCCAATAAAGTGCCATCACAGTTGAAAATGACAATACCTATGTACTTGAACACAGGCCTGAAAAACCACCTAGTCAAGGCCCCTGCAAGTACTGGCAACTATGGAAAACATTTTAAATGTGGAAAGGTCAATGAACATCCAATGCACATATAATGAATAACAATGCACTCCTTACATTTCTAGAATCTTTTTCAAACTGAGATTAAACCCATGCACTACCTCAAGGGAGCTCTCTCTAGTAATCTTTAATTAACAGCCTGTGTCAGAGAAAATGACATGGCAGGAAGAAGTTTTATTGAAATAATAGTATTCATTGCCTGTAAGTGAGACTAATGCTATTTAATACATACATTGGTTTGAATTTCATACGGGACTGGGAAAATGTAGAGACAGTAGAGCACTGGGCTTCCTCACTCCAACTCTCATATCCCTACCTTCTCATCCTGCACTATGCACAGCATGGCCAGTTACTGCAGTCACCGACAGCGGGACAAGAACAAAATTAGTTCTACCATTCATAGGTTCAAAAGCTAGAATCAGAGCATCAAAGAAGAAAACTATTTTTAATATCCTATAATACCATTCAACAAGCCTATTAGAGAAAACTTGATATCACTTAGATCAAGATCTCAGGGTTTCGATGTGATTTGTGCAATCCTGAACCAAACCAAGCATTTTAGAACTGAACATAACTAGCATGTGATTCATTAAGGATATGGCACACTACTATTTCTTTCCTAGCCCAAGCAGTTAAAGAGTTGTCTTAAAAAAAAAAAAAAAAAAAACAACACAAAAAAACCCACAACAAACACACAGAATTCTTAATAAGGTTATTCTACATTAAACATGTTGCACATGTGTAGTATTTTCCTCTCCACTTGACGTAACTATACTCCTACTACTTAATTATACCTCACAAGACAGGTATATAAAATGCTGAACACTGTTCAGCTAAGTAAAGACAAAAGAGGAACTGTAAAGAAGCCACCAAAAGAATCCATTCTTAATAGCCCTTTTTAGCTGTATGTGTAAAAAATGTTACTGTGTCCCATTTAAACAGTGTTAAGTAGGGATGAACACTTAAAGTGCAAATTACCTGTAAGAGCTACAGACAGTAAGAAAGACAGAGATCTGAACTGACTGACTGTTGACCAGTAACGAAGCGTCTGCTGCTGCTATTACCCACATTAATTTGCAGTCTGCATTTTAAGTGTTTATCAATTTAACTTGTCTTTTTTTTTTTCCTTCCTGCTGTTGTAAACTTCATAAAAGATGGAAAAGCTAAAGAGGATTAATTTTCTTTGAATTACATTCAGCTGAGAAGTCACAGCAGTGTCAGTTTCTCACATCTTGCAAGTTACTTACCTTCCTGGTGGTTTGGGTTCAGTTTTCCCCTTCCTCTTAAGGGAAGTCTTGGAAACACCCATTGTGCTGACTATTTAAAGTAGAAATCTTTTTTTGATAATTTAACGATCGTTATGTGCCTGTCAGCTGTGCTCTACATGCTATTTGAGTTCTTTTTCTGATTTTATTCTTTTCCTAGGCTTCTTGAGTCTTCTGGAAGGAAAACCTTCCCTACTAGGCATGAAGTGCCTTGATGATTGCCTCAAGTACCCCAGCCGATTTCCAAATGAAAAAGCCTCAAGCTTCAATAGTTTAACAGTGTTGTTCTCAGACAGACTGACAGAAGAACTGGCACATCAGCCAAAATACTTTGTTCAGAAAAATTTCATTCACTTCCTACTGGTATTTGGCCTAACTTCAAACAAAGCACAAGGCCGTGGCCATCACGTTTAAGAGCTGACTAGTCATTTTGGCCAATTCAGTGAGCAATTTGAGAGTATGTAAGTGGATCTCACCTTCAGAGAATGCTGAGCAGACAACCTTGTCAAACCTGGCTCTACAAGGGCTTTCAAGCTGGACACACGAAAAGTGAAAGTGTCTGGTAACCACACCACTTCCAAAAAGCTGAAGATCAGTGTTGGTTTAATAATTCTCAGGTCCATTTGGGGGTTGGAGGAGGAGCCCAAATTGACACTGTTTCCATAACAGATATACTTTAAACATCATTGTTTGCAGTGGTTTTATGTACTTTGCAAGTACATATTTCCTTAGTATGGGAAAAATGATTTTTTTGTTTGTATTTAAGAACCATGATTGGAGGACAGATCTTCATAAACAGGATAAATAAAACACTTCCTACCACTTTTTTAGCTAGAGTCTTCATTGCATACAACTGCAAAGCTGCATCAGATAAACCAGGCTTTTTTTTCTTATCTGTGCTAAATATTTCTGCACATCAGCAAAGAAGGAAAACAAGAAAAAACCACATAATGTATTCTACATTTGCCACCAATTTCACTCTCAGCAGGGACAATTTCTATTGGAATTCAGGAAGCATTAACTACACCACAGAACTTCAGAAAGGAGAGATCCAAATTTAACTGTATTCCAGTTCTTTCCAGAGGTTTGTCAGCTTTTTTTTTGTCTTTCACCACCCACTCAGAATGCAATAATGAGTCTGAATCATTATACCTGAGACTGAACAGGATATCTATGTAAATAAGATATGAATTTTATTTAATTATTTGCATCAAAGTTATCCCATATTGTTTCAAGTCTCACTAAATCCTTACAGCATGAGCCAATATTTAAAAGAATCTAAAATCAGATTTATTGCACACAAAATACATGTTCTCACAACTATTTACCATTTGTGCTGCAACAGTTTCTATAAGAAACTAATGAGGTGGTACTGTATGTGTAGAAAGAAGACTCTCTACTTGAAAACAGAGAAATCCACACCAAGATATCGAGTGATTGAGACACTAATTAAATACACAAAGGACAAAAATTAGATCCTTAAGGCCATGTTTCTCATGTAACCAGATCCGCACACAGGAATAAAGTTAGGAATCTCTAATTTGATGTGGGAGGGTAACATGCCAGGATTCAGAAACTGCCTTACTGTTTAATTTGTTTTTGGCATTACCATAGAAACAACCTTTC
>JAHREE010000278.1:2978367-3004497 GCA_033628505.1 Tringa tobata | reverse complement strand
CTGCCATTACCTCTGTAATGTTACCTTTAGCAAGGACTGAGCGGTCTACTGGGTTGCAGCCTAGTAATAGAATTATTCGCATATACTTCATTAACCTATGAGTCTATAATGGATCTTATGCTATCATTATATGTTTAATGAAAGTTTGCCTCCTAAGTAACATCATGCACTTATTTAAACCAGCTGGTTGCCTTTGTGTAGTAATAATATTTCTCAGTATAATAAATCTTTTTCTTTCTTATCCTTCAGTTACCTAAGGGCTGCAGCATATATTACAAAGTAGCAACCAGTAAAATATTTTAAAATAAAACCCTCTGAGTTAAAAGTACAGTAGAAGAGCCAAACAGTTTTTGACTCTGCAGAAATAATAGCAGCTCAATTGTTTTTTTGCCTTTGGAACGACACACTCTTAAAGCATAAGACTCCTTCCTTCACAAAACAAAATTTAAGTGCTAACATCCACAAGGCTGCAGTCCTTCAAACACTTAAGTTCAATCAGCAGACTTCTCTGATACCGTATGTGTCTCAGAGTTAGATATTTAACCTAGTATTTGCAGGAATCCTGAGGCAGGTCTCTCTAAAGGAAGATTCATCCCACGCTAAAATAGGTGTTGACAAAATGCCTTCCTGGACTTGTTTAGCAGAAGAATCACAAAATCATTTAGGTTGGATGATGTTCTTAAGAACATCTGGCCCATCCTCCCAGCTTAAGCAGGATCAGCTTGAGCAGGTTACCCAGGAGCAGATGAGTTGAGCATGTCTCACCTACACGTTTGCGTCACGTCCAGCAGCATCTAAATGCCTCTGGGATCCTAAAATCAGACCTATCCTCTGGGATCCCAAAATCAGAACCACCCTATGACCCTAAAGCCTGGCCTACTGTGAGTATGCTATTCCACTCCTATAGAAGTCCAAGTCTTAAGCACAGCACAGTTAAAGATCCACTCTTCACTTCTCCAGTTCGCCAAAATACACTTTGGCTGGAGGTTTAATATTTTGCAAGCTTCAGACAAGTGAGGTGCTGGAGCAGTTATTCGATCAAAAACCTTAATCAGATTTGAGATGAAGGCTGAACCACTTCCAGTGGTGGTGTGAGGTGGCTGCGGCTACAACGCAAGAGATCTATAGATCTTAGTGACCCAAGCATTCACACTTCAACGCAGCAGTCCTCTGGAAACTGTATGCAAAACCAAACAGCTTCAGCAGAAGTAACTAAAAGACAAAAAGTCCTCCCCTTCTAGAACAAACTAAACCATGGTGGTTAGGAAAGGCTGGCTTGAGCACTGACAGAACACATGGAGGCTAAGACAGGAAAAAATGCAAACTCAATGTACACGAATGCAAACAATGTACAAATGAAAGGATACACGCACATCACCTGGATACCCAAGGTTTGTAAAGGACCTTGGTGCACAAATCCTGGAGAAGGATCTGCCCCAAAAAAATGAGTTAACTCCCTTCATCCTCCAGCTGGATGCCCAAAATAGTATAGCGTGCATCTTGCATCAATTTTTCCCCCCTATTATTTAGCACATTAGATATCATCCTGTTGTCAGCACGTTGACTGTTATGATTCGCATCCTATGGCATCTGGCCCCCACACTCTCTCCCTGCCTAAGAAGCCTGGCCACCTTCCACAGAGCTACAGATTCCATTTTACAAGCAATGCACATCTTAAAGTTAATTAGCAAAGTTCAGCACTTTTGAGTCTCACCTTAACCTTTTTTCCATTGTGCTGACTTCACTTTCTCCACAGAAATGAGAATTTATAGTGGCAACATGGACACAATCCTCATTAGTGCAGTGATACAGCTTCACTTAGAGGTATGTCTAAATCTACATAATATTCCTTCTATTACTGCATAACCTGCAGTATACTCGTACTTACATGATTGAAAATAAATGTTGGCTTTGTGCAATTAATCAGAAAATATTTAGTGAAAAGTAAGTCCTATGTACTACTTCTGAGCATTCTCTTTGGTATTTAATGTAAATAACAGAAACTCACTTGAGAAAAATATGTACACTCTAGTTGTCTTAATGTATCACCGCTCATCATTCTAAATCCTAGCACCAGCACCCACCAAGCTGACTGAGGGCAGCTCATTGATATCCCCACGTTTCCCTCTCTACATGCACGTTTCTGCACAACATAAGTATGTCAGCACACACTTCAAAGTAAGAGAGGTTTTTTTACATATATATGTATGATTACATATAGTGGTACTGCCTCACATTTGGTTCTTCCACGATTTATGCCGACGACATTTATACAGAATGGAAATCTATAATGGAAGACTTAAACCTCTGTCTTGATTCTATCCTTAGATCCTGGGATTTCAGAGAATACAAATCAGAAAAGATATAGTAATTCTCTTTCACAGTACATTTTTTCCATATTATCTTCTTTAGGTCAAGACTAAACTCCAATTCGTAGCAAGGGAATTAGAAGAAAATATATTCTTAAGGGTCTGATTAAATATTTAATCGGACTATGTGCGCCTCTAATTCCCTGGACAGAGCTGAAGAGACTGTGAACTCCACAGAGAGCTCAGTGCATCAGGAACAAGATCAATGTTAATTACAGCAAGATATGTAAACTTCTTCCAAAGCGTAAGACATATGATAAGCAATTCGATGCATAATTTTAAGAGACTGGCCAGGGGAATTGAGTCCACTTTTGTTAGAGTTTCCATTAGTAACAGAAACATTTATTGTGAGGTACAGCAACATCAGGCAGTAACTAAAATGCGCAAGAAGAAATTAAGAAACACTTTCATCTTGTAACATGCTGCCATAAGAAGCAGAGTAGCTGTTTTACTACTGTTGGCGATTACTATAAGAATCTGTTCATTGCAAAGAAACAGTTTCTCTTCTCATATAACAAATTATGAGACATCACTGCAGTTACTTCAAAGATTTTTCACCCAGAGATAAAAAGAGATTTTTGTAGAGTAGCGTTATCTCAAGACGGGCTTTATAAGAAAATACTCTGAAAATTTTATTTAGATCAAAAATCCTTTTGAATAGGAAATTGCCCTTAAAAAGTCTTTTTCTTAGGAAATAAAGCAAACAGTAGATGTAACCGGTAAAACGGATTTAAAGGCCAGAAGATCTAAGAAAAATAAATAAAAAAATCATAAGTGCATATTTAAAATCCTGAGCAATTTAATATTAGTTTATTGGCAAAAAATCCACTATAATATTATGTTACTGAAAGTTCTCAGCAATGATCAAATTTCAATCCATACATGATAGACCAGGAAAGTCGCTAATCCTCTGCAAAGGTTTGGAGTCAAATAATGAGCTGAGAAGAAAAACAGTTTGCATACAGCTGTGAGAACTTGCACAAGGTGACCTGGTGGATGAGGAGCGGCATTAGAATGTAGGGCCACCTATTTGATCCCCATTTGATATACTTCATTAGCTATATATAGTTCTGCTTTATTATCCTGGGGCTCACGCACTCCTAAATCAACACCGGCACGTACATAGAGCCACGACTCCGCATTGTGCTGACTTTGAATAATTGCTACATTGATCGGATACCAAGGAACTACAGGAAAATTACAGTAGTTGATGATCTCCCTTGTAACAATCTGTCTTACCTTGTAAAGTTTTTATGTTAAAAAAAAAAAAAAAGATTTTCAGAGGGTAGGGCTTTTCTGGGAACAGTGTCTAAGCAAACACGGCAGCGCTGCTGTTGGCAGCAAAAAGCAAATTAAATTGAGAGGCAGACGATGGAAGGAACAATACTGAAGCTGATTTTTAAAAACTTCTGCCTGGATTCATCATCTTTCAGCCACATAAAAACTCATCGTCTGAGCTGATATATACTATGAGCTGTTTTCTTTTTATTTTTTCTTGACCCATCCAAGCATTAGTTCAGTTACAAGAAGATAAGCATTTTCATTCAGAGTTTGAAAAATGATGTCAAAGAGAAGAGGGGATTAGTTGGGTTATAACTTATCCTGAATGAAGTCACAACTTGAAGTACAAATTCAAGCATTTAAGCTGCAACCCCATCAATGTGATATATTGTTAGTAGCGCTGATAACAGGATTTATAAGAGCACTGCAGATCACCTCTGTGGTATAAATAAATAGAGATTCAAAATGGATATGCAATTCATGTGCTTGGTACTTTTAACACTATTGACTGCCTCAGAGCTACATCACTGGTTTGGGGTTCTTGGATCACTTTTCAAAGTGTCCCGAGAAAAAGATGGCCTTCATTTTTATTCACTGCTATTTAGCATGGTACAGAGCACACAAGTACTGATTACCAAAAGAAAGGATGCATTTCTTTTTACTGTAAAGTTCTCCTGGTATTTTTTGTATGTGACACTACTGATTAAAAAAGATTTCATAGAAGTCACAGGAAGTTCATCTTGATATTCTACCCATATATTTGGGTTGTGATTTAATAAAAATTTTAAAAGTTAATTAAAATTACTATTTATTTGTAGTTATATATTAAATATAGTAAAATATACTTTGCACTCATTTATTTTTACACAAAAGATATCTGAGAGTATTTGGCAATATTTTTAATATTTAATAAATCTATGGTTTTTTTTTTTCCTCCATGAGAAATATCAGTTCACCAACTTTCACTATTGCTATAATCTAATCTGCAAGAGTTTATGTTTATCATTATCAGAACTGACAAGTCAAAGTAACTTCATCTAAAAGACTTGTCATAAGCTTTCTGATGGTAACTTCTGGGAGAGCAGAAGGCCAAAGATTGAGACATGAAAATTGACTTTAAATTAGAGTTGAAATATCACAAACAGAGTCTTCATTACCTAGCAGTTACAATCCTATTCCAAAACAGATTGCTGAAGAGATAACCAGAGAACTTCTTAATTAAAATCTTATTGATGTACTGTATCTACAGAGATAATTAAATACAACACCAAGTTTTGCATACAAAAACATATTTATCTTGCCAAGGAAATAATTGAGAAAAATTACTTGGTGGCTAAGACTTGATGTAGATATTTTTGTCAATTGGGTTCTATTATCTGCATTACATGCCAAAGACTGCAATGACTGCAGATACTATTTTTTTTTTCAAACTGGCCAAGAAACAAAATACAGAACAGTAAAATAAATGTGCCCCTCTCAATAAATTAGTTCAAGGAAGGTAAGTTCAGCTGGACTGTGAAATGGTCTGGATAACTGACATTTTATGCACTACCCACATTCATCAGCAGAAGCTGTAATATGTTTCCCTATTTTAAGCAATCAATGAACTACTAAATGTACTTTTCTATTTTTAACACACATTTCTCAAAAACTCCATGCAGACCTACAATTGCTGGAATGTACATAAGCCTCCGAAAATAAGAACTCACCATTTATAAACATTGAGCACTAGCAATATTTGTATTATTACTTCAGATTTCATTTCCACTGCTAGCCAGTAAAATAAAAGAGGAAAAGATACATTATGGAATTCATCCATCTTTCAACGGTTATTTTAAAGAACTAGTCCCAGAAAAGTAGAATAAAAGTTCAATATCAGGAAGCACTGAAAACATTCAGCCCACAGAGTATTCCTGTCTTAGTAGGAAACACAGATTTAAAAGGAAACAGAATTCAACTACTGACTGTATGAGTATCTCATTTTAATTAACACCAAGATGCAGCACATGGGAACACCTCAATATGGTTTTGATCATGCTTTACTCTGATGACAGTCATACTCCAAGTGCAAGTATTAGAGAATATTTCCTAACAGCCCTATTATAATATAGAAGGTCCAAAAAATATAACCAAACAAACACGGACAAGAAGAAAAGCTTATTCTTCTATTTTAAATGGGTAGGGATGCAGTGGATGCTACAAGAAGTAGGCCTTTAAAGCACTGACATTCTGCCTCAATACTCTGAAAAAGTATTTAGATCTGCAGATAACCTTACTGTGAATTTTACCAGACTGTTTCAAATATAGTCAAGGAGAAATCAAATCAAATACATTTCTTCCTTCATGTAAGGGCTCACTGAGCCTTCATGGATTGTGACTATTTTAAACAAGTTAATAGTTATGCTTTATTAAAAAAAAAAAAAAGTACGAATTTATTGGTGCAAAGCAATTCACTCATTTAAATTTACAGCTGGTAAGTTCATTACCAAAAAATTTTCAAGGTTTAAAAATAAAAGTCTCTCTTGAGAGCTGATTAGTGATGCTAGCAAAACAATTTTCTTTGAAATGTTCCTACCCAGCAGTGTATTCTGAAAGTCCATTATATCCAGAATAAAGAAGCATACAGTATGATAGATGAGATGTGTAGCCAGAGGTGCCTTTCTCTGCAGATTTTGTTTTGCCTGCATCCTCAGTCTTCACAAAGACAGCACCACTATGTCTTATATTACCTATTCAAATAGTGTAAGAGCAACCTAATTGCAGTTTCCTACATCCACTCATGATCAGGATGACAAAGCAGTTATAAAAAAAATCCTTAAATATCCATTGGAGCAGTGGCTGATATTCACAAATAGACATTTGTAGATGTATTCTCCAAGCTTTTGAAGTAAACAGTCATACTACATATGTAAGTGTTCAATGCATAGGTAGAAATCATTAACAGAAGCAACTAAGATCAGTTACTCCCTCCAAATACTTTATTTTCCAATTATTAGAATGGCCACATACATGGAACCAATGAAAAAAACAGAATATTCTACTTCAGTGCCACAAAATTTTAAAAAGGTATTTTAATCTACTCTACCTTACAGTGAAGATTTACTGACGTCAATAGAGCAGCCATTTTCAAAATTGAGATGACTTCAGTGTTCTTGATATGCGTATGTATAACCCTTCATCTGGAATCTGGAGATGAGCAAAACACAGACTAACACATGGAAGGGAAAGCATGAGGTGATCTGAGAAAAAATATAACAAAACCAGGAAAGTATCTGAGGAAAAACACACTACATCACAAGCAAAAGAAAGTAGGTAATACTGACATAATAAAAGCTGCAGATCACCAGACCAACAAAATTATTCATACAAATTATCCCTGGACAGAAATATCAAGAGACTACATTTAAAAGCTCTCGAACATGAAAGATCAGAAGGCGGCTGGAGGAAATCACACCTGATCAAGTTAACGTTTTCACAACCCCCAGTTACAAACTTAGGCAATGATCAGTTTAATCGCTGCACAAAGGAAAATATTGCAAAAGGTGAGCACGGAAAGGGCGCAGACTGCTTAACATTCATACTATTATAAGTTCAAAAATACAGTTACACGCATTCCAGAGCATGCCTGATCCTGAAATCCTGAACTAATTTAAACAGATAGTGAAAATCACAGACGTGTCTGGGGCCATTAAGCTCGTGCTAAACTGTAACAGCTTCTATAAGTACAGGGGTCTATTTCATGGGGTGCAACTATGATCCTTGGTTTTCCAGGAAAAATAGACAGTGCATTCATCCTACTCTTCCCAATTTTTGGAGACCCAACTAGACTGCAAAGTTAATTCACCTAAGTCTTTACCCTGGACATACTAAGAGTAAATAAGACTCCAAGAAGTTAGAGTATTCTCTGGAAAGAAAAAAAAAAAAAAGAAGAAAGAAAAAAAAAGTTAAAGGACTTTGTCTACTTTCATACACTTCTTCAACAAGATTGAAGTCAAACAGCTATTAGATGCCTGTACCTGTGTACCTGAAAACACAACAGGTAAATTAGCCGTTTCCAGTTTTCCAAAAGATATGATGGAATTTAGTTGTCTTACCTTGCTGGAGAAAGACCATTATTAACCACTCTATATCCCCCTGTTTTGGGAAGTGATGTCTTCTGTATTTTTCCAACCATTTCAAAACAAAGTGGATGTGCCGTATGCTGCCCACCATGATATTGCAGCAGCATTAAATGAGTCACTGGTGTTTCTAAACATATTTCTCTGCAGTGACTCCAACCCAGATGCTTTGTTCCTGAGATCTACTGATTTATTTTTTTTTTTTTCTGATTTATGTTAATCTTGATGAAATACATTACCAAAACAACAGAACTTAGTAATATTGTTCCCAGTAAAGTGGAGATATCAGGAACTGTGCTGAAACAGATTTAAAAATTTGAAAAGAAAATTGTGAAAAAAACAGAGAAATAGTTTGTTCAAGGACTTTGAGATAAATTTGAGGAGGGATTAGTACAGTCACTTTGGAGTCAAATGAGTTTATGTCTTCTCTATAGACCATGGAATTGGTACCTAAATGCTGTTGGAAAATAGCAAATGAAATAGTGAATGAAATAAAACAAAATTTCAAAAGAAAACATATATATATATATCAGAGGGTAAGGGAGACAAGAAAATGAGATAATGACCAGAAAAAGTTGATACGCTGATTCAAGCACTCATATATGTACTCATTTATATACTGCTATACATCGTCCAGCAAATATGTTTATTCAGAGCAAGCCAAACAAGTCTGTGACATCAAATTCAGCAAAGATTAGCAAGATTTGGGCACAGAACATATGCATATCCTAGAAATACTGAATTCACCAAGTACACACTACATCATGCTCACCCATGCATTTTTCTGAGAAAACTTTTAGAAAGTTTGATAATCTATGACAATACTTTCAAAAAATCACATAGAAACATGAACACTCAGAAATTCTTTCCTCTGCTGTTGTGATTTATGAGCTTTCTTCACATATGTATTTGGTGCTATGCAAAATTCTTAAAATTTGCGTATTCAGGAAAAACTTCTTATAAGCTCCATGAAAATCATCTGGTAAAAGTTATCTGAGTACTCATTATCTACCCTAGCTGAAAACCACCATTGCTAGACACTTGCATCATGAATCAAGTCTCCCACATAGATTAATAGGCTTTTTTTTTTGTTTACATACAAAACTGGGTAGAAAATTAAGTGGTTTCCTCAATTTCTTTTCCCCAGGTTAGTGAAGATATTACTGTGATTTTTCCTTACTAGTGAGTTTATTTAAAAGATATTCAAATGAAAAATTCAATTGTAAGAAAAAGCAGAAAGAAAACAAGCTTAAAAATTTGGGAAAAAAACATTTTGCAACTACATATTAGAAAACAGACACCAGGCTCAAGCAGGTTTTTACCAGCATCCAACACATTATGACTATTTTAGTTTCATTAAGCTGGACTATGGTCACAGTTTTCTTTATGCCATTTCAGCGTAGCTGAACTTTTTGTCCACATCTCAAAAAAAGGAATTAGTACTGTTTGAGAAGCAGGCAAAATGTGAAAGACTATAAACATATTCAAAAATTTAATGTACCTTTTATCTATTTTAATTTTTTTTTCCCCTACAACAAAAGTTGTAATGTAGGTAAGTATACCAAAACTATGCAAGATTCATTTTTGCAAGCAATGGAAATAATATTGGGTGAAAAATGTAGACAGATTGCCCCATAAAACTGGATATTTTGTAAAACTATTTCCACATGGAAAAAAATATAATGCGGGACAAAAGCGAAAGAAAGATTGGGTATTTTTCATGTCTTTCATCTTAAGCAACACAGCCTTCTAGGTTTGCCGAATTTTGTTAAAGAACTAAAGATGAATTGCTCCTAAAAATGCATGTGAGTGATTCGCCTACTTTTCACAGCTGTGGAGTGCCTGGCAGCAATTTGTGGGTAATAGACTAGAGATGCCCATTTCTGTAAATTATTTCCTTAATGATCCTTTGTTTTACAATTTGAGTAATACTGCTGCTTTCATCTTCCAGTCTCTTCAGTGGGTTTTGTATAACCTGGCATAAGTCAGAAGACCCAGCCTTTCTATGCATTTTGATGGTGCATGGCCTGGGAGTTGAAAAATAGAAGTGGTATTTGTTTTGTGAAATTACTTTCAGAAAGACTAGACTCAGTAAAGCAAGGTCTTCCAACACACACTGACAATGTGGAAATCTCTTCTCAAGAAAGGCTTATCTACTGAGTACTCAGTTTATTCTATTGTTGGAATTCCATTGAAAATCCCTAGAAAATATTCAGTATAACAAAGATCTGTTGGTTTGGGGGAGTAGGAGGGCAGGGAGGCTGTGAATTCATAGATCTATAAATGTAATAAACATTAGATTTTTTTTTTAAACTTATACAAGACATTTATATGGAAGTTAGTCCTTGAGAGCCCAAAAGAAAGGAGGAATATAATCATAATTTTGTTGGAAGAATTTATACTATTTTCTGTTATTGTCTGGAAATACAGTGGACAGCCAAAAATGACTCATTGACTAAGCCCTCTGGGCACCTTTTTAAATAAAAATCGTTTCATGTAATAACATTCTGTGCCTTTCCTGTAACCCACCTTAAAGTTGATTTCTTATACACGTACTAGTATTTTTCACTCCTGGTCCTAATTGAACTATTGTTTCCCCCCATCAAGTTTCCCTTCTGAACCCTGTTTTTTTGGAAAATATTTATTCTATGAACGAGGAAAAAAAGTAGTCTTGAAAAGTTATTACTACACATAAGCTATTTATCTGCTGTCTGCATTTGTTTTCACAGTTTTAGCATTCATTATTAATTACGTCTCTTTGGAATTTCATGAAGGGTTAGGAGACCGAGATGCAAAATAAGGAAAAATGAAGTAAGCAGAGTGCTAGAGATAATAACATGTGTTTTGTTTAAGCTTCTGTGATCTCCAGTGCTCCATGTCCTCCTGGATCCAGCAGGAGCACACATGAGATCAGAAACAGCACTTATAGCAAAAGCCTTTCCAAGCCATTTTTTCTGGTCCCAACGGTACCTCTCAGTGTTAGAGCACATTCCTCATTCCAAGCATCAGCAATATTTAGAGACTCATCAGGAGTTCACCCCAAGGAATCTCCAGCTAGAAAAAAGCTTATTGTTTCCTTATGAACTTTTCATTGCTCATACTCTGTATTAATAATTGATAAATCTCAAGACTTCACACTAAACTTCCAGTTCTAGTTTCAGCAGATTTCTTTTCTTAGTCCTCCTAGAATTTTCATCTGAGCTTTCTATCTGTTTGCTGTCTCCAAACAGGCCTTAATACAACTACAATAAGTGAAATTTTAGCTAATCTTACATTTCCTATTCTTGATAGTCATTATGTTATTTATGGCTTCCAATTTTAAAATGCCTATAAATAAACTATGTGCTGGACATTTGGGAGGAAGACCACCTTATAAATTCAATATCTTATCATGCAAACTTCGCACAAAAAGAGCTAAAAAGCATACTCAGCACACATCTATGCCAATTTTACTGATAAGAGTTATCCAGGTGTTTGATTTTAATCAAAATTTTAAACCTTTAATTTAAATTATTAATCTCAGTCCTAAACGTTTTCTGGTACCAAATTCTAGTTTTGTCTTATGTTCCCATGCTTTTTAAGTTGAGAAACTAGAGGAAAAACATACAGGAAACAGTAATCCACTAAGCAGACAATACATTTTTCCCATGCCACAGCATGTCAAGTTGCACCAGGCAATAGAGATATTGAAGTAGTCATTCATATGGATTTTAAATTCCCAATGTGCGCTTTGTTTCGTGGGAAAGAACTTTATCTCTTCCCACACCTTGGTAGCTAGCAACTTCATACTTTCAGTGTCTGATCCAATACCTCTGCAGGTATCCCACATCTCTAGGAGTTTCACTACTGAAACTGTTCCTCACTGGCACCTTACCTTTTAATGAAACACAAGACTCCAGACAGGGCTATCTGGATGACATGCCTGCAATCTATAGAAAGATAAACTAGATGATCTTTTTAACCTCTAACTCTGCTTTCTTATTAAAAGTGTGCATACGTTGGAGGGGGGAGGGAGGCACAGATATGTCCTTTGAGACCAACAAACCCCAAGTGCCAGCTTCAGCCTGACTGTGACAACAGATAGAAAAAGAACAGAAAATAAAATACCTAAATAAAGTCAAGATAGCTTCAGGTTCCTAGAGCTTAATGAAATTCACTTCTGAATCCTGAGGTTATTGCCTTCAACAAACTCACAGAGAAAAGTCTAAAGAGGATTTGAGAGGTTTCATTAGTCCACAAAATGACAGAGAAAGATTTACAGACAAGACTCTCTTTAATGGAGAAAATGTTGCCAACAGTGTAAGCAGTTTGAAGAGAAGTTACAAATAATAGACACCACCAATTTTGGGGGCAATCAGTGGGGAAAGATGTTGGGTGAGGGATAGATCAGGATACACCTAACTGAAAATGTGAATAAAGAGTCCAGTACCCTGATAGATTCCCCCGGGTCTCCAAAGCAATTGCTAGTTCTTTGGTAGGGCCATTGCTTCTTAAAGAGAGATTCTTAGACATACAAAACAAGCTGTTGAGAACTAATCTTAATGAATAACACCACTGATGTCAAACATCCTGATTGCTTGACCCAATGGAAGAGGCAACAGATGGGATATATTTTTATATCAGCAAGATTTTGGATGCATTCACACATGATATTCCCATAGGTGACAAGGGTTACAAGTGCACGAATCCACTTTCAAACAGGCATCATCTTGTAAAAAACTTAGTTATCATGTATTCAGTTCTCTGAACAGACATACAGAGAGAGTTGATTTGATCCATTTTTGGTCCCATTAAATATTTTTATTAATATTTAGATCATAAATTATATATCCAGATTTGATAATCTGTTAACTTGAAAAATTATCCCATAATGAAACTACTGAAAGTAATTTTGGAGTGCAAAATTAGAAATTAAAAATTATGTCAATAAGACAGAAAAAGTGCTCTGGAAAATAATTCAATAGAACACTCTCCTTTGCACTTGTCATGGGGAATAATAATCTATTGCATAAACTTAAGACATGGAAATTTCATAGACAAAGTATCCTCCTTGCTGGATGGAGAGTTATACTTAAACAGAAGGATCCCACCTCTCCTTTCAGATACAGTCCTTAATAGTGTAGGTGGTAACAGTGAGATTGTATGGCAACATATGGAAATCAATACTGAAATCCAAGAAAGAGCAATTTTAAAAGCACCATGTATTAAACATGCCCAGGAGTTGGCTCAGAGCCTTTCATGTTGCTCTCTTCACTCACATTTTGATCTTACAGAATGTATTTGGTTATCACCTTTGAGCCACCTTCTGTTTTGTGGAGGGACTTCATGTTTTGGAGATTAGTATTCCTTTTGAAAATGGGGAAAGGGTTGACACGATGTCAATGGTGGCACAAGCTGGAGATTAGGTGTCTAAACTGAGTTTGTGAAGGTCTACTGAAAATGTCAGATGGGCTTAAAAAATCAAAATAAAAACCAGTCCAGCTATTCTGGTGGGTATATGTGGAAATCACTATTAAAATTGAGCTCCACAGTTGTAGAAGAGTGTCTGCAGTAAATAATCAGAAGCCAATGGTTCCCAGGCCTATTGCTCTGGTTTGAGAAGAAAATTAGTTCTGTGCAGCTTTGATACTTCTTAATCTCTGCAAAATTTTATACACTTTTTTGACAATAAATTCTGACAAGATTCAATCATGTATTAGTTGTGAAAACTCAAACTCTGAATTCACGCATACTTAGACACATCCCATCCAATCTAACTTAAAATAACAACTCATAAATACAGTAGATATTAAATATATATAAACCAAACAACTGTCTCATTCATGTTGCTTAAGCCTGGAATCCCTCTCACCTTGACAACTTTGACAGAGTATCTTTTATCAATTGCTTGGAAAAGACAAGATAAAGTAAAACAAATCTTCAGGTTAGAAGGTCTGAGCAACTGATGAAGGATATCATAAGATACGGCTCCTTCCTAGAGGTTCACTATTTCATATTCATTTACGAGTAATTTTGCCTGAGTAAGTGAACATGAATCAATTTGTCTGATGAGCGAAATATCTTTAGGAAAAGAAATGGTAGATTTCTGGCAAGGGAAAGAGAACATCTTTTAAAATTATACTACTGGCTGCTCAAGGACACGTGAATGAGGGAGTCAGAACCATTAAGAGGACTGACAGAAGATAACACTTTATACTTAGAGCACTTATTTTTCCTTTGAAGAACCTGACTCCTGTTTTCTGTTGTACGATTTTCTGTCACCAAAGCCACAATTGAGTTTGGTTAACTGTATTAATTAATGTAATATTAAACATGCAGCACCAGAATGTTGTAATGCAAGAGTGTTATGAAGCATCATGAGCACAGCCACACTGATGTTGGAGGTGGGAGGGGGTGGGAGAACAAAAACAAAACAACACATTTGGATTGATGGAAGATATTCAGGGATATAAAATGGTATCTGGCTAAACAGCATTCTTTTCATTCTCCCCCACTCCACCTTTTTTTTTTTTTTAATTAAAATGCTGAATGGTAGCTACAACTGCTACATCCTGAGGAAATCAAATGAATAAGGAAAGTCGAACTGCACTGGATCAAAAGCATAGAAATTATGGGTATTTATGTTTCATTTAGGAAAACAAAATATCCTACAGAAGCCTGGAAGTCCTGAGTCTACATGAATATACTATTCTAACACATCATTTTGATGGTAAAAGTAGCTAACAAACTACAGCAAAAGACATATCAATCACAGCAGAATCTGGCATTTTCTACTCTCTGAAGGATTAGTAGATAATTAGTAAGGCAAATTACCACACTTTCAAAAAGAAATGTTGTCAATGGAAAACATGGCTACATTTCATAGATTTCAACATCTTATGTTTTCTGAACTTTTATGCAGCAAAACGATCAGAAAACCAGTTTGCAGCAGAAAAGCAGTTGCTAAGGCACTTCCACATACAGTATTATAAGGAGTTCAGAGTAGAGAGAATCTTTTCAGTTGTTTCAGTGTCTTGTCAAGGAAAGGAACATCACAGACCTCTGTCAAAACAGCTCAGTGTTTGAGAAGGGGTGCAGGAGTAAAGGACAGAGGAAAGAAATGCTGGATTCAGTTTGGTTGATAATATGTGCAACCACATGCACTCATCTGTCTGACCATTTCGACATCAGGGCATTAAAGTACTGCCATTATTTCAAAATAAACAAAAACTATAAGAACTCCCTTCTTTACCAGGAAGAAAGAAGCAGCAATGATCACCTTGCAAGAAGGGCAGTATGCACACTCTTATGTCACTGTGGAAAGGTAACAAAACATAAAATTATAGTAGGAGATTATATGTCTTGTACATGTGCACAGACTGCTTCTTCTGCAATTAGAACCCAATCCTGATGTGTGTTATATCCAAATATTCACAGGAAGTGTCTATTATCGATAAATCTGAATGAGCAGTTTTAGGCTGACAAGGTCTTATATTTGCAGAGTGTCTCCAAGACACAAGCTATCCCCGTTTAGGCATAGGTGAGAGAAAGGAGAAGGTACAGAGTTATGAAAAACAGCAATAATAATAATGCCCATAGCAAAATAGGCCCAGGAAAAGAATCGTAGCACAACAAAACCAATCAGATAAAAAAATGCAGTCATCTTTTGCCTACTGTTTTTCCTCATAAGGCAAATAATATCTTCCTTCTTGCAAGCAGAACAATTACAGTAACCTTTCTATTTTGGTTATTGAGTATTATTAGTTCATTCATCTCCTAAAATTTAAAGTCATGGTAGTTAGAAAAGTTCATCCAGATCAAACCCACCTGAAACTTAACTCTTGTAAAAGTCAGTCTTTCAGTACAAAATATTCCTGGGAGAAGGGAAAGGCAAACATTTTTTTCTAACTGGTGGTATACTGAAATATATGCAACTTAGCTGTACCACAAGGGAAAGATTTAAGATGTTACTGAGAAGTCATGAAGCATCACCTCTTTTCCAAGTCTGAGCCTTTTAGACAATTTTTTTTTAATACTACCACACATATCTGTACCTCCCAACAGTGAAAGCATCTCTGTTCTGAACTACCTGGACACAAAACCTATCCAGAACTGACACAATCACATCAGCCTTTCTCCACAGCTGACTCCAGTGCCATGATTACTGAATGTTTCCTCCTTTCTTCCATGAATGTCAGACACAAAGTACAGAAAACCATAAGAATATATCCAGGAACGAAGCTACATCAAGCTGTATGTATTCCGCACTTGCAGCTACAGCAGATGAGCCAAGCATCACCAGCCCTTAGCACAAATGCCAATCTGAGTATTTCTTTTTTATTATTCTCAGACACCACCACCCCAAACCTTTTTTAAATACATCTAGGGTGATGGAACAATTCTGTAAGGACTATGCTCCCTCACTTACAGCTTGCCTCAAAAGGCTGGAAATTAATTGCATTTCCTTGGCTAAAACATTTCCTCAAAGAACAATAAGACTAAGGAAAATAGATGTAAGAATATGAACAGAAGCACATTTTAGTGTAATTTTTCTGTTCAGGCTGACTTTGTACATATAGAAATACTGAAAATTGTGCTTGTGTGCTATTGTGTATACAGGGACACATAAATGCTTATGCTTCAGTCTAAAACAGTCTACTGTAGAAAGAAAAGTCAATTTTTTATCTCTTGTAGTATAAATGCGATAAATTGCTTGGTTATAGCCTGTCGCTCAACTGCTTGGAAAAGCATAATAAGATTTTGTGCCAATATATTTTGTTACAGAACTCTAACACCACATATACTTTGTCTGATGTCCTCTAACTGTTCTGAAACTCCAGTTCCTTCTCTCCTGTTTGTGTCACTACCATCTTTTATCCAAAGTTTTAACCTCTTGAATAAACAGTATTTTAAGAACTATTGTTAAACAAAGGCTTTCTATATTCAAGTGCTTTTTTAAAATTAATTCATACCACCTCTCTTCTATAAGCACGTGGAAAGCATGATTTCGTCACCAGTTTTCCATCATTTGAAATCTAATAAGTTATTGAACTCAGGCTAAACAAAGGTCAGACAATGACTCATTGCTTTTGACCTGGAAAATGTTGCTTTGTGACATATTCTGTAATTGTTAACAGCTTTTTGACATAAGCGATCGGGGTATGAAGAATTGATGGCCATGTTTCTAGTGGTTTAGGATTCATTTGTCAATAGTCCACAGAGTTTCAATGAATATATTATCCAATGGTTTTTGTACTTAGTCCACAGTTCTGCAAAACAACGTTGCATTGCTTTATTTCATTGCATCTTTTATGTACTGTATAATATCTCCTTATTTTCATTGCTTATTATAAAGGTGGTAAGAAGAGGCTATAAATGAAAACTTAGAAGAAGAGTACAGAGTTCACAGTTCTAGGTAACTTTATTTTGGATCAGAGCAGATCTTAATCTGCAGAAAATCTCCAAATGTAGATGGAACGTGTGGAAATGTAACATAACAGCAGCAGCAGCAAAGACCTTCTTAGTAGCTCTCCTTAAAAAAAGGAGAGCAGACTAAGGCAAGATTGATGTCCCGTTTTCACAACCTCTCCCCAAAATTAAAACTTGAGAGGTGTTCTGCAAAGTTATAGAATGGATTCTGTACTTACTGCCTTTTATTCCATAGCTTCAGCTCAAGTCAATTTCTCTGTATGTCCTGGAACAACAAATCACAAACTTGGCCTAATTTAAGGTCCAGCATCACGCTTCTGCAAAGGGACAGTAGGTGCAAACACCTCGCAGCTTAGATTCTCAGTAGAAACAAGACTGTGGAATGATGGCTGGGTACCCTCTAAGTTAAAGGTTTTTATCGGCACTTATTCAATAGACCTGAAATGGAAGTAGTGAAATAAAAAGAAGATAACCCTGACTTTCAAGGTTTTACCTCAACGTTGCTGCCAATTTCCCAGATAACAAGTGTGCTTTGAAAAACAACAAATCAAAGACTACTGTCCTGCCCACCTGTAGTCCTTGCAAGACCCTCAACATCAAACTTTCCATGATAAAATACCTACCGCTGTAATAATATCACAGCAAAACACCGAGGGACCGAACAGACCTTGCGCTTTAAGAACTGAATTTGGCAGATTATCACAGTGTAATATTAATTTGTTACATTTTTAAAGTTTAAAGAATCCTAATATGAATTTCAACAGAAGAAAAATCCTTAAACGACGGGGAGGTTTACACCCGTAGAAGCAAGCAGTGCCCCCTGCCAGTGTACAAGCTCCTTCAAGAGGGAAAGAACTCTGCTTTTAAAATGTGCCTAATCCTGATTATGAGGAATTATCTTTTAGAAAACTATCATCTGAGGCAATAAAGAAAGAAGTATGAAGGAAAAAAAAATAAAGCACAAATCTGTTACTACTTTAAGGTAGGATAACAGCTCCTTGGTTAAAATCATGACTGTCCACGGATTGTGAGCTTGCTAAAGAGAAGAAACAAATGTATTACTTCTACCATATGGAGAAAAATCTCTAGTATCAGTTTTTATGCTTTATTCAGCATGGCACTAGATTGCTGGATTTTTTTGCTTTAGTACTTAAAAAATTCACTCTATCGCATCATTCTTTTAAATGCCATCATGCAAAGCTTAAGTGACAAAACACTCTCTCATTTTCTCAGTGTGACCTCCTCAGCTACAGTCCCAGACTTAGAGCTGTTTAAATCATTGAGTCATGGAAGAATGGAAGACTATCTAGTGCAAGAAGCCTTGGGTTACCCTTTATGTCCTGTTTTGCACATCCTCTATTTTAATCACCAAAAAAGGAAAAATTGAGGCTTTCACAGATTACTTGAACAGTCTTGTGAAAGCAAAGGCTTATTAAAACTGAGGAGGCCTGCACTTAATTCCGAGTTCACTGGGGGAGCCTATGCTGTGGTGATGACTTTCTGAAATTCAGGATTTTTCTTCTTTCTTCATAACCATGCTCCTCACAAACTTACCTCCCCATCCTTCCTATTTCTAGCCATAGTCTGCCATCTTCTGCTCAAAATTTCATCTACCGTTATTCCCTTTCTGTTCTTCCCTGACTGGTGCCAGAGCACCACCCTTTACACCAATTCTTAGCTTCCTCTTCCCTGAACAACTGTAATTTTTTTCCCTGTCTTTATATTTTCCTCTTACACATCTGAGTCCTGCTCATTTGAGTCAGCCTGCTCTCCTTTCACTTCCTGTGACTCATGTTGATCCTTTGACATGTCCTGGGAATCAAGAGACTTGAAACCAGAAAAAAATACCTCAGTATTCTGGATTTTTAAAGCTTTTAAAGAAATTTTCTGTGTTCTATAACTGACATTTTTTAGAAAATGAACACACAAAACCCCACATGCAATATATATATATATTAGTTTAAAAAACTTAAATTAAGCAGAAAGAAAAGAATAATGACACAATTACGTTTTAAGACTTTAAGAAACTAATTGGATGACAATCTTACATTAAAAAATTTCGGGGTTGAGTTGTGAGAAAATGAAGATGTCATTGCACTTGCAGGTAGTAACATCAGCAGAAACATAATTCAATGCAACAAGAGAACTGCTTCAGGGAAAATTCTTTATTATCTAATCACTAATATAAAGCTGCATTATTACAAATATAAGTAGATGTACATAATTTGTCCCCTGGTTTCTAGACAGAGCCGATTTAATCTTTACCTTGAGGGGTTTTTCCACAGTCTTTGGCTACAAATATTAACTTTTTTCTCTAGTCAATTCTAGGAAGAAGATGAAAAATTCATTCCCTCTACCATCTCCTGTCCACTCCTATACCAATTTTTCTTCCCTTCATATCTCCTCTTCATCTCACATACATTCAAAGCCCTAATTTATAAAGTCTTAACTTACAATCTTTCTCAAAAGAAAAGAAATCATATACATAGAGATGTCAAATACGTAGAGATATCAACCCAAAACAACCAGGAAAGATGCCGTTTAATCTTGACATCCCTACATCGATGCACACCCCACTGATTTTGTGAAGAGGCTGTGTTTACAACACCTTCTCTATAGAAGAGGTAGGGCAACATGACCCTGAATGCAAATACAATCTTTAGGGGATTGTATATACAATCTGTAAGATTGTAAATACAATCTCTTAGGGGAGAACTTCCTTTCCAACTTCTCAAAAGACTCTACTTAACACACGCAACTGAAACCACCATCATTCACAAACTTTGACCAAACTGAGATAAAATTTTGATGAAAAGAACAAATAGTATACATAGCACAAGAACAACCTGCTTTCCAAAAACTGTCAGTCGCTGTTCTAAGCCAGTTTCTGTTCCCTCAGATGCTTGCTAAGACACTCTTTTTTCCCCCAATCTGAGACTCCAGGGCTGTTTCAGCTAAACCTTCATTTAAAAAAGAAAAACAAACAAACAAAAAAAATTTAAAAGGCCAACAGTAACACCAAAACAAAAGAAAAAAACAAACAACCACAACAAAAAGAAAATCAACAAAAGAGCCAGGTCCTGTTCAGTGATGTCCAGTGACAGAACCAGAGGCAGTGAGAACAAGCTGAAACACAGGATACTCCATCTACACATCAGGAAACACTTTTTTTACTGTGAGAGAGACTAAGCACTGGCATAGATTGCCCAGAAAGGTTGTGGAGTCCCCATCCTTGGAAATATCCAAAAGCTGTCTGGGCACAGTGCTGGGCAATGGGCAGCCTGATACAGGTGACTCTGCCTGAGCAGGGGGGCTGTCCCAGATGACCTCCAGAGGTCCCTTCCACAGCCATTCTGCGATTAGTTCTCTCCACAACACTATAAAAATATTTCTGACTCATTTTGATAGTAAAAATGCAAAAGTACATTTTCATTATTATTTTAGTTATATTCTAAACACTTTTCATCAAGACATCATCCAAAAGGATTTTGCATCTGTAAGAAGAGTATGGATTTTCTTCCTCACATCCCAAGCTGCAACCCAAAACACCCTGTAGCAATAAAAACAATTTTTTGGGGAAAAAAAAAAAATCATTGCAAAGTACATATATCAGTTTTGAAAACTTCAGTCTTTTGCACTATTATATCTTTGGACTAAAGATTAGATCCAAATGCTTTAGTAAAGGATTTTGCAGAGTAAACCAATTTATATTAGCAACTAATTTGCCAAGACACAAAACCAAACAAAGACCAGAAAGAAATATCTACAATTCACAACACTTGAACATAAGGAAAAGCATATAGTAATCTCAAATTTGTGATACAAAAGACCTATCAGTATGACATTTCTTTCACTGGCTTCGTACTTGTTTCAGAGCTGTTCTACTCTGTATATTTTCTTCTACAGGTAAACTGTGTACACGTAACCATAAATTAGATATAGAGATTAGGGGTCAATTTTGTAGCCTGCTAATCCTTAAAATTTTTGTTTCATAACTCTTGTGAAAGGATACAGAGAATTACTTACATAGAAAGATTTACACTAAAGGATATAGAAAAGAATAAAAGGTAAAAGAAAACTAGCTCTCGCTGTTTAGCTGTTCTACAATACAATAATTATGAAAATAATTCAGAGTTCTAAAGATAAAAATCACACTGAAATTAAATATAGTTAGGTTAGATAAACAACTATCTCTAGTACAAACACAGAGAAAGTAGAATAGCATTCTACCTCCCTCTGCTGGACTAGATACATTGTATTAATAACACAGTAATTGTAAAGCATTTTCCTTCATCAGTCTTGGACAGATTGGGCAATTTCTTTTCATGATTTTTTTTTCCCTAAAAGAACATCTGAAAAAAACTTTAAATAGTAATCCTAGTAATCCAGCAAGTCCTGGAAGCTTTTTTTTTCTGTGAAAAAAAATCCTAAAATTGAAGGGAAGTCAAACAACAAAAACAGATTTTATGCAACTGTTCAAAGCTTACAGTGAAATTTTCTTATCAACTGTTCCAGAAATAGGTAAACACAAGTCAGCAAGTACTACTTGTATTATTCTCCCTGTCAAACTTTTGCATTTTTCCCCCTTGCATCTGCTAGATAAGCTGTACCAGAGACAAAAACTGAAAAATTTAGTAGAAGATGTAAGTCAACAGTTCTTACGGAGCAAAATAAGAAAGCTGTTACATAATAGACAATTTAAAATATATATTTCAGTACACAAAAAGACTTTCAAAAACTCAAAAACAACAACAAGAAAACTTCCATTATCTTACTTTGCAAATCCATCTTCACCAGCAACCTAGATCATAGCTTTTCCTTCTCCTTCCTCTCTTAGGAACGAAATAGTCATTTTCCCTCGTGACAGTGTGTTTTCCAACACAAATCCAATCTGACTGCAGCTTCTTTGAGGACATTTTCTCTAGGAGAAATCTTTATCCCTAAACCACTGAAAAGACAGCGTTGCTCTCTATAACCGTCAGTTACTGTATGTTGCTAATTTAAATAATTACTGATAGTGAAACTTCTTAGAGACAAACAGACAATGGAGAACCCAATTACCATCTCAGGAGATAAAAGTGTTAAAGGAGGAGTCCTATGATGCCTCATCAGCTTTAGCTCTACACTTAAATCCAGATCCACTTGCTTAGGGGTACTTCAGGACTACAGAATGATTAGCACAGACGGAGAGATAGTAAGGACAAAAGGGTCTGGACCTTCAAAATTATTAAAACTATAGAGGTTTTAGCTTTGGAATAAGTGTCAAGGAACCTTTAACTTTCAATAACGGAGAACCGGATTCCATTGAGCCTGTAATAGTTAATCAAGGAGATCACATACAACAGCAGCTGAACACAGTAGACTTTAGAAAACACATTCTTCCTAAGTATACCATGAGATCTTGCAAGTTTTTTTCTCTCCTAATTTGCTTTACCGAGCTTCATTTCATAACTAAAGAAGAAACTGGTTCAAAATAAATACATAATTTAACCAATGTATCAGTCAGAGAAATGGCCGACTGAAAAGATCGATTCCAGCTAGCAGGGAAACGGAGAACACATTGCTGTGAAGCAGAAGGACTTTTTAAAATGAAATACAAAGTTTGAAAATCATGATTACAAATGACACACTAACTACCAGCACATGCAAGACAATGAAGAAGCCAACCCAGACTTGAGCAGTGATATTTGCAAATAAACTGCTGAAAAAATGCATATGGTTACAAAATGAACATACAAATTAGCTCAAGAAATCTGAATGGTATTTTGGTCCTTCCACTGACACACACTGGTGTTACAAGGAAAAAAAAGAAAGTGAGAGCAAGAAGTAAATTTTGAGACCTTACTTTCCACTTCTTCCCAGCTTCTTATCATGGTTTCCTATACACAAAACACAAATGTATTTGTTTCAAATGCAGTTTAGCGATGGAAACTGGTGTTTTAAAGTAAATCAGTAATAAATGGCTTTAAAAGAAAATCTTGTACCACAGTCTTGAAGACTGTGAATGTGTGAATATAATCACATTAAGGAAATCTTTTTTCTGCCTTTGTTGATACACATCTCTTGCCAAGGTGTCTTTAACATGTGTGGGGTGTCCAATAAATACATATAGCAAAAAGGCCAAAAAAGAACTGCATCCTGAGCAGTACCTGTAACACTTCAGAGAACTGAAAATATACACTACCACAGGTTTACATTATATTAGATGTTCTTTAATTATTGCGATACTGATTTAAGTTGCAGGGGCAGGGGAGAAGGGAAGATGGGAAGAAAAAAGAAAGCCAAAAAAAGATCCTGGGCTGCATCAAAAGCAGCATGGCCAGCAGGGCGAGAGCCCCTCTACTCGGCTCTGGTGAGACCCCAGCTGCAGTGCTGATTATCTGGAGCCCTCAGCACAGGAAGAACACAGACCTGTTGTAGCAGTTCCAGAGAAGGGCCACAAAAATGCTCAGAGGGCTGGAACACCTCTCCTTTGTGGATGGGCTGAAGGAGTTAGGGTTTTCCAGCCTGAAGAAAAGAAGGCTCCAGGGTGACTTTATTGTGGTCTTTCAATATTTGAAGGGGGCCTACGGGAAAGATGGGCACAAACTTTTTAGCAGGACCTGTTGCGATAGGACAAGGGGTAATGGTTTTAAAATAAAAGAGGGAAGATTTAGACTAGATGTAAGGAAGAAGTTCTTTACTGTGAGAGTGGTGAAACACTGGAACAGGTTGCCCAAGGAGGTGGTAGATTCCCCATCCCTGGAAACATTCCAGGACAGGTTGTACAGGGCTCTGAGCAACCTGATCTAGTTGAAGATGTTCCAGCTCATTGCAGAGGGGTTGGACTAGATGACCTTTAAAGGTCCCTTCCAGCCTAAACTTTTTTATGATTCTGTGAAAAAAGAGAGAACTCCCAAGGGAGGACATAACAACGATACACTATTGAGTATCAACATCACTTTTTAAAATTCTTCACTGCTTCTCATCCTGGTTTCCTGCAGATAAGACCAAAATATTTTAAAGGTTTACTGCCAAAAAATAATAGAGCATGTGTGTGTATTTATATACACAGATATACATGGAGAGAAAAGAGATTATGTCTAGTTTTTTTACTAGACCTAATTAATGCTAATAATCTATGAATTTAAAACAGCTGAACTCAGTTATTTTCTATTATTCATAAGAGTTTGGTAAAAAACACTGCACTTTCACGGAAGCATTTACAATCCACAGGGTTCCATGAGAATGGCAGAAAAACACACCATTGTGTTGTGCCTTTGGGTAAGTACTTTCAAATACTCGTAAGCCGTCAATGTTTTTCCAAACAGAATTAGATAAATAAGATTCAATAAGACCTTTCATCATGTGACTGAATTCCTATCTCTGTCTGTGGACATATATCCATTTCGAATTACACAGAATACAAAGCTGCTTTCTGAACTGACAGTGTGCAAATGTGCTGCATGGGATTCAAAGCTTAAGAACTCAAAAGAACTGCAAGTCTGATTTACAGAAAAACTATAGCTATGGGCACTAAGTCTACTACATTTTTAACAGCAACTGAGTAACTCTTCCATACTTTTGAAAAATCTGACTAATCAATGAGAATAAAATCTTCTCTTTCCTTCTCCATGGTCATATTTCCTACAAATACCTTTGAAATGAACTGCATTGCTTTTAAATCAGTACATCTCTTCCAATTAAATTTCTTTTTTTTTGAGCCTCCTATTCTCTGTCTTCCACTATTTCCCATCAAAACTTGTACCCAGCAAAAGCTCCCAGGAGTATTCCCTGAATAAATTATGGTTCTTAACTTACGAAGAAGTCATGTCTCTAAAATGGGGTCAATAGGGAGAATTTTCAGACAGGGCTAGCCTGATTGCTATTGTGGCAGTTCATGATTTATTAAATTTCTGTAATTTATTTCAGTTTGAAGACAGAAATGGCAATTAACTTGTTCAATGGGAGACTGAATTCATGGTGCTGGACGTAGTTTTACTAAGAAAAAAACAAAACAATGTTTGGAAGGTTTGTTTTTTCAAAGTGAAGTCATTTTAATAAAAAACAGTATCCATTGCAACTCGCTGTTGATGAGTTTCTCAACTTTTCTTATACACTAATATGGATAATTCCAAACTGCAGCAGGCATATCTTTCTAAACATATCTTTCCATTTCTAGACTGGAAATGAAACAGAAGTGGCCCACTTTAGAAAAGTGACCTATTCTGTCAGCTGGTAATCGTGTTTCAAGGTGAAGTCAGACATCTGCCACAAATAAGCAATGTAAAAAAAGAGCTGTATCACAATGACATCTACATAACAACCCTGAGAAACTGAGAGCACATTGACCCTACTTCACCAGCAGATGCATACATGAACAGATATAACATTTCTGTGGCTCAGAAGTCATTAAGGATATTAATTGTTCAGAAAGTATCTTACAGGGTTAAACATGTATACACTACTGTGTAATTATGAAGTACAGCCTGGCAGATGTGGATGATGTCTAACAGGAAATTCTCCATGTGTTTTGAGACTTTGTCTCCTGTCCCTCTAAAATTCAAGTCAAAGAGGAAGAGACGAAATGGCACGCAGAGTTAAATAAGTACCAGAAATATATGACAGCAAATAAAGTTACACTATTCATATTGAAATTGGGCCAGTTACCAGGCTACAACAATCTTAAAAAAAAAAAAATATCCTGTGTTTTCTAATAGATATGGCCTAATAACGCAATTTCCATGTGGATTTAATTCATGTACAAGGATACACAAAGTTCTCCAGCTCCACAGCTTCCCTAAAACAACACATCAGCTCCCTGTCTGGGCAGCATGCTCTCACCACATTAAGGCAAGAGATCTTTGCCTTACTGGCAGTCTACCAAGCCAACTACTGGTATTTATTCCAGAGAAGTTTCATCTGGGTAATACTATCACATGGAAAGTTATTTTGCACCAGGTTGTTGGTGGGGT
>JAHREE010000278.1:2880482-2977974 GCA_033628505.1 Tringa tobata | reverse complement strand
GGGGGAGAAGAGGAGGAAACAACAACAAAAAAACCAAACATCAAAACCCAAAAAGACAGGTGAGACAAAGAGCAGAGGGACAAGCTTCCTTGCACACAGGATTTGCTGGGCTGGGGAGCCTGGGGGATTTCTGAGCAAAGTAACTCAGGGATTCTGAGGAACAGGACCCCCATACATTTTCAAATAAGAAAAGCAAAATTCAGTCAAATATACTCGGTTCATTCCACAGACTGTTCATTTTACACTAAACTGACCAAAGTCTTCAGAGGGCCCACACAATTATTTTCCCCACACAATATCTAACTAATTTATAAAACATATATCCATAGAACAAGGCAGGTGAAAAACATAAAAGGGATATGAAAGATCCACAGGTACAAGTCTATAGGAGGTTATTATGCATCACAGTTGGCCTTCCACCATCAACTCAGGAAAATCCTAATCCACTAACCACTAGAAAGAGCAAGAATGTGCTAGCATCATTCCAAAAATACCATTTTTCTTCACAGTTTCCCATAGAATCTGTTACTTGTCACTGTCTTACAAAGACATACATATGTACAATATAGAGATTATTTGTACAGTACGGTTACCAGCTTCATCGTCAAGAGGAGGAGGATGACTACATGGACATGAGAAAAATCAAAGTCAGACAAATCTTACGAGCATGACTATAATACTATGTAAATGTAATAACAACCTACATATAAGCTCTGCAAGTGTCAGCACTGTACAAAGTAGAAAGGAACTGGTTTTCTTAAATTTAAACAGTTTTGTCTTGCAATGGCCTGTTCTATTATTCCTGATCTCAGCAGTAGCATCACAGGAGCAAGTATAAGAAATAAGCATCTTCTTGCCAGTATGCAAGGCTGCCAGAGCCAACATTTGCACTACAGGAGCATATGGTCCCCTTCCTATGAACCCCTTGAAATCTGGGCTCCCTGCAGCAGAAGTGTGAGAAGCACAGCTACAGGACTCACTGAAGAGTCTGATGTGGGTATATTCCTTGGCTAGTGAACAGAGCCACCAAACATTTGTCACTGTCACAGCCTGTGTCTTTTGTAAGAGGAAGAAAGGAAAGGAATAGACTGTGAAGATTGGCTCTGAACTTTCCAGCTGAATATAGGCAGCAGAAACTAGTTGTATGAAGCAGAGGAGAAGATAAAGCCTTGGCTGCACAGCAGAGATTAGAAGACAGTATTAAGGTAAAAAATAAAATAGGGCAACACTAGTTCCCAATTCATTATTTACTTGAAATTCCAGATTAAATCCTTGCTCAAAAAATAAGATTTCCCTTTCATACTGTTATCAAATACAGTTAATTTAAATAAAGCATATTATCCCTATATGTTTATTTTTTTTAAGATACTCGGGATTATGTGATATGTGAAAATACTTTGGCTTGCATCTTTCACCCCTTAAGTGAAAGAGAAGAAAGATGTTTCCTTTAAAAACATAATGACTTTCAGAAAAATACTGAATTGTTTCTAGCACAGACTGTTTTTCCTCTTAATGACATTGAGGCGCTAAGCTCTTCTGTTAAGAGAGGACAAAGTTATTAAGAGCAAAACACTTTCTAATAACATGCTTTTTGCTAATTCTGTCTTCAAAACATTTCACCATTTCAATAAAGAAAACTTTTCTTTGAAAGGCAAGTTTTCATTTTATTAAACTAATCCTGCATGTTCAACATAAAATGTTATTTTAACAAGCAGATATGGTGGTCTCTCAATAAAAGAAAAAAATATTTTTCCTAAGAAAAGTTTAACCTACAAATTAAGAAGAGATGGGGGATTATTTTATGGCTAAAGCTTTCAGTAGCAAGTATTTTCAGGTTTTATTTTTCTTTTTAAAATGTGATGTTATTTAGAGAGAGGTCTGGAACAGAGAACTCATTTGCTTTGCAAAGTAAAAGTCCTCCTGGAGAGAAAGGAGTGGGACTTTTTAAATATTAATCTTTGTATTAATATGTATTTCTACATGGTTCAGAAATGAAATTTGAACATCATCTCCCTTGTTGCTATGACACTCCACTGACAATGTTACACAGGAAGAGGAGCACAACAGAAGACAAATAAAATCCTTTTTTGTTGCAAAAGTTGATTTTGAAAATATCTGAGCACAAGCACCAACTTATGGCAAGCACTGATTACATTTGAAAGTGTTAGCCAAAGATGGGAATCAAATATTCACCTTCATAAAGGTAAAATTACCTGTTCAGTTAGTATGCATTACTTTGAAATGCTACTTGTACAACTAAGACTACTTCCTTCTTATCTAGAGGACATGAGAGAGGGGAGGGGCACATGAAGAACTTGCTTCTTTGATATAAAGAGTTGTGCTGGTGTTGTTCCTTTCACCAGAGTTCAATAGAGACATTGGTCCCAACATAAGAGAAAATTCAAAACAAAGTCTGAGTCAATCAAGCTAATTGCATTCTTCCTACCTTCACTTACCAAGATAGTTTTGATCCCCTTATTCTCTTTGCTTACTGTCCAGAACTGCCTCTCCATAGCTATATGGTGCTAAGCCACTGAAGAAGCCAGTGGATGATCTGCACAGCCCTGAAAAGACTAATTAGTCAAGTGCTGAGCTTTCAAGGAAGGCACTCCAGAATTCTGCTTATTGCTTATTTAATCTTTGCATTTGTTTGCAGAAAGCGGCGCTAATAAGCCAGATCATAGTATCATCAGTAAAAGCACACACGGGTGTTTGCTTCCCTCAATTAATGCAAACATTTTCATTGTACATATGTGCATGACACTTAATACTGCTCTTTGTTCCCCATGTTTAGCAGGCTTCAGAATATGACCATTATCCTTGGAAGAACATGATCCAATTCCAAAATTGCATAAAGAATTTGTCAGTAAATATTGCTTAAATAGTACTAACATAAAAAAAAAGATCTTTGCTTACATGTGGAGGGAGAAATGAAAGACTCAAAAATCAACTAGGTTTAATCTTTAATAGCACTGGAACTGAGTAACGAACACTTGATGTTTGGCTTTTCCCACTGTACTATTCTTGCTACGACATTGATTAGTCCAAAAATTATTTTTTCAAGATACATTGTTTTGGTAAACCCTCAATCTATTTCAATCTCACAAAACAGAGAAATGAAATTTCATATTTGAGTAAATAGAAAGTGACTGATCAGCAGCAAAATGATCACAGCCCATATTCAGGTCTGCTCACAGACAATGAAGCAATATCTGCTTCCACTACTCCATAAATTGGCCTGATGTAATCAACACAATTAAATCTGGGGTTTACTTCTGTATGCCACAGGATCATTTCTGCAAGATGAAGCCCAACTTTATTCATCTTGGCATATTTTACACTTTGAGTATATAAAATTATTCTACAGTATTAGGAATTATAAAAAATAACATTACTTGCCCATTTATTTTTGTCTATATAACATTTGTAATCAGGTACAGACTGCTATGCTTTTGTTTTACTCTGAAATGCAGTATCTCTATTGCATCAGAAACTAAAAATACATAGATAATATTTCTATATATTGAGCATAAAGAATAAACTAAGATTGATACATCCTAAAAATATTATATTTTTTGTTTGAAAATAAGAAAAAATATGAACAGGGTCAACCATTCATACAGTAAAGAAAGCCAGTATTTGCAACACCTGCTAGCACTATAATTTCAAAAAGTTTGACAGCAATCTAGCAATCATCTTGCAGAAAATGAACACAAAACAAGTCTGTTTACCCTAACAAAAATTCTAATGTTTCAGTAATACACAACTACAGTTTTTGTCTACAAAAAATGGTAAGTTAGAAAGATAAACAAACCTAGACAGATGTCAATATGTAGGAATATTTTCAGCATGATGTAGTAGTGATTGGGTTTTTTTATTCCAGCAACAGCAAGGCAGAATCAGGTAAACAGCAAATAAAGTATATTCACAACCAAAACATGATAAGGTTCATGTCTTAGAACAGCTCAAAGCTTATAATGCACCAAACCAAAATCAGTTCCCACAGTAGAAAGCTTGTATTATATATACTACCAATCTTTTCCTAAGTATTTGTTAATGGGAAATCTTGAAGGTAAGAAGCAAGAATGAAGAAATCCTCCTCGAAATTTCTGGGTGAAGGTATAATAGCAGACCAGAAGGAGATAATTGGCCTGTGAGTGGTAAAAAATGGTGAAAGTGTCTGAATTCTGGTACTGAGAACAGATGGAGCCTCCAGCCATCCACAAAATAAAGGACAGAATCCCACTCAAAGATGGTAAACAAAAGCTTCCAATTCTCATCATGGACCACTGGCCAGTGAAGAGAAACTAAGAAGGTCAAAAAGTTAATGAGTTTTTAATATCTGGGAAGAAAAAGATTTCCTGGCACCAAGTGAAGGAATTATAAACTGTGGGAAACAAAAAAAAAAAAGCCTATTTGTGTTTCCTTTGAATGTTGCATGTAGTATGTTGTTTTACCATTGCTTCTATCTTCTGCCAAATTCAAACACTGAAATATTAATACATAAGATAACAGTAGTAGACCATTTGCAGAAACGAAGAGGAGAGGAAAGAGAAACAAGAAAAATATCCCCAAGCAAATCAGATTAGGCTATTAAAAAAAAAAAGCATACTAACAATCCAATCAAAACCTGTAGCTCTCTTTGCAAGATATATTTTTTTAAGATGCTGACAGAAACAAATCTCATGATAGGACTCTTTGGATCAAATGAATTATTCTTATACATTAGGAAGACATGCCAAGCTGTCTATTTTTATGGGTTTTGATCCCTACTGAATCAAGCAAGTTCCCCCATAAAATTCAAAGATTTTCTAATGTTCTTGTAAATTGGAGATGTACTTCAATGCTTCCAACAGTAAGAATTTATTTTTTTTTCTGCATCTTCTTTCTGCAGAAATAACACATTTTGGGGGGGAAAGAGAGCTTTGCTGTAATCATATTTGGGTACTTACTATCTGACCTGCCTGCCACATTGGAAATAAGATGACATTGCTTTTTCTCTTTTCAGAGAAATTTGGGAATCATTCTAAAGCCTTTTCCAGCAATGTTAATATAATTAATGTCAAAGGTAATAAAAATCTAAAATAAATAAATAAAACCTAGAACTTTAGTTACTGTATTGTGTCAACATAGAACCATGGCACTGTGATTTATATAATTACAAAATAATGGCAATTTGTGAAAATATTCCTAAATAAAAGTCTTACCAGTAGATGAGTAAGCAATGTATACCAGAGTTTTCAAACTCACTATCATTTACTTCTATTTAAAGGATATTTTCTTCCTGCAAGCATGAATGAGGTATTAGCAAAGACTGATTTCCAGTCACAGCTCCAAAAAAAAAAAAAATGGTCTTTAATTCTTTATTTTGACTTATCTGGAAGAGCACATGGACTCTTTAAGTATTAAGAAAAAAAAGTTGGTCTTATTGAGGGAAGACAGCAGGTATCCATTGACAGAAACAGGTTTAAGGCCTGAAGGAGGACTCTGAGTAGAGAAGCCTGTGACAGAAGACCTATTCTTCTAAGGTATCAGAGTTCTTGTGGTTATTCTTCACTTCTGTTCTTGACCCATAACTAGCCCAAGACCCTGTCTATACCCATGCCAGAAAAGTAGAAAAGACTTATTTGAACTTTTTCCTCCTCTTGTTTGTCAAAGGTGGTGCATCAGTTTATTTACCAAGATTTCAGGCCAAGAGACAAGTGCACGTGATCCACAGAGAGAACACTATTCACTCAAGCTATTTAGCTAGCACATTTACAGACATTTGCTAAGCATAATATTCATAATTATCATTGTGATAAATTCAGCTATCTACAAACACAAATGCTGTCTTTTAAGGCTATGCTCATTACTACAATGAATTGCTGTCTGAAAGGTCCTTAATTGCTTGACTGCTGCCAATGGTTACAGGAGAGTACTTGACTGGTCTTTCACCCTTCACAACTAATGTTGTCATCTTGCATTTCAGAATCCTTACATAAATCTTATATTATTGCTACTGGAGACAGTAATATTTCAAAACACTGTCTTTTTTTTGCAGGGATTTCAAGGCAAGCCTTTAAGTCTCAGTTTACATCATCTAGATAGTTGAATTTAGAGCTTTTACCTCCTACAAATATTTAAGTTTTGCCTTTCTCTTTCCTACCATTCATTCCTGATATATTCAAAGATAAATATACAAATTCTTTCAGTAAACTAAAGAGCAATTCATTAGGCAACATTTTATTACTACAAATTTTCAAATGCTTTTCTTCACATCCACAGCTTACTATTTGCTTCCTGGAAATATATTGGACATTTAGAACAGAATATTCTGCTTACTTATTTGATACCTTTGAATTTATATATATAATTTTTTTTTTTAAGATTTTAGATCTTAATTTTCTTTTGCTTTGTTAAATCTTGGAGTTCTTAAAAGCCTAAAATTCATCAATGGTGCTGCTAGATGATATTTCAGATGATGTATCATCTCCATCCCATAAACATTGTCCAAAAACATCAAAGTAAAAGCTAGGTGTAACATAAACACATTTACTTTGATCAAAAACAATCAATACATCTTTAAATTTTGTGGTGATTCATCCAGCCGATATCTTATGGATCCTTACACTCCCCTGAAAGGCATATTTGACATACGGGACAATTATGATGCTTCTCACCTGCACCTGTGTATTTTAAGGGATTTCTATATTTAAGATGAAACAATGCCTGGTATGAATTTGGGGCCTGTCTGAAAGTAAACAACACCCTGCAGTACAAGGTAGATGCTGCAGTAAACACACAGGCTGTTACACAAAACAGCAGACAAAACACCTCAGACTTCCTCTCACCACACATTGGAAGCTAAACATTCCCATAATAATCGCAAGAGTTACAATGGCTACACTGGCTATGAATGCATAGTATTTTAGCAGTTTCCTAAAAATACTGTTTAACTCACAGAAGGGATTTGAATGTCTGCCTTTACCCCAAGCAAATATCCTGACCAGTGAACTGTTAGAAATGGGAATGAAAACCATCATCACTATCTTCTCCAAGTTTGTCTTTTAAAGGACATTAAGAGAATTCAAACATTCTAAAGAATCAGGCCGGAAAAAGTAAAGTACCAAATATTTCCAAAATCAGAAAAAAATTCCTTTTCTTTCCCTTTGGTGTTTCAGCATAAATTTAAAGATGATTTCTCAATAACTAATTTGTCGGAGCCATCATCTGGTGTTAGTTAGGCTGATTTAAATGGAATTACCACGCAGCAGGCAAGAACAAGCCCACTTACTTTATCTTACTGCTCTTAGATTTCAGAGTCTGAACTACATCTGATAAAACCATGACACACCAAGAGCAGAGTATGGCAAAGGAGCAGGTTGCAGCAGAGAAGTATGCGTAGTGAAGAAAATAGAGTGTGTTTCAATATCCACACATTCTAATCCCCAGAGACAAAGAAAGGGGAAAAAATAGAGAGAGAGAAACAAAGAAAGATTTAATAAATACTATTAAAAACAAACAAAACATCCCAAAAGAAACTTAAAAATAGAGTGGAAAGTTACATCGAGGTACTGTGAGGAAAGGTTGAATTTTATTGGCAGAATCATGGTTTACACAAGGTCAAGCAAGGACCACTGTCTTCTAAAAATCAGGTTTTGTCCTACTTATGTAATAAATGGTCTTCTGAAATATCAGTTTATAATATTCATTATCTAGCATAAGCTTGCTTTTATTTATTTACTCGCCAATTCAGGTCAGAAAGCAGAATTACAGATGTCAGTTTGGTCTTCATGCAAAAAACAGCAATCAGAAACTTAATCCTTTGCTTTTATTTAAACATAATTCTATTGTTTTCTGAGCAATATTAAATTCTGTCTACATTAACACTAATGAAACTATTCAGTCCTCCAACTGCAAATAAACTGAAGTTAGAATAAATCATAAGTTTTATACATTTCAGGAATAACCAAAAGGAGTGGGAATCAAAGACTTCAACTGCTCTGGGGGGAGAAAAATGAACTGAAGGAAACGTTTACTTTTTAATAAAGCCAAAGATGAATTTTTGAGTTTTACTTTTAAGCAATAGGCACTGCAAAATGGTATACTGTATACAGACTCCAATAAATAAGGCGGAAGGTGCATCAGACCCTAAATTGACATACTTTGTTGGTGGCAAAGACAATAGTAAACTGTTTTATCACTGAGAGCAGCCAGCACTACATTTGCTTGTGACATGCTCTCATGCACTTATGCTTTTTCATATTCAGACACTATATACCTGTCCCTTGAAGTAGACTATTCAATTCATCATCCAGCTTCACATCCACAGTTTTAAAGATACTTCAGGCAAAGGGTGTTCTCTCAGTTGATCTATTTGTTGTTGCAGCACCAGTACATTTTCTATGCATAATCCATTACTTAGGGCCAAGAGAATAATACAAATAATAATATTTTTAAAAAAATTGTACAACATTCTCCAAGATCCTCATAAACCTATCCAGCAGCATCACAAGCAGCTTTTACATACCTCAAAGACAACCCAAAATTTGTCAAAGTCTTAATACTGTTGCACTTCAACTGACTTATTCCAAAAAGCAAGCAAGAAGAATGTTTTCTCTAATATTACTAAGCAAGATCCACAGAGTCACTGCAGAGCTCACAACTATTTTCTGCAGGCGGGTGGTTTAGCTAATATTTTGAGCACAGTTACTATCTTTCTTTTCATGTCCAGACTTAATAATTGCCTAAGACTATTATTTTAGTTTACCCAGCAAGTCATCTGTATATACAAATGTCACTGACTTTCATTACAGAAACAAAAGAAAAAGAAGGCAATACAAATTTCCAGAGTATCTCCAAACTCTGTCTTATATGAAGAAGAACGTATGCATGCATGTGTATGCACACATAGACGAATCTTTGAGCAACCTGGGTCAGTGGGAGGTGTCCCTGCCCATGGCAGGGGAGTTGGAATTAGACAATCTTTAAGGTTCCTTCCAATTCTAATTATTCTATGATTCTATTAAATCATATTAGGATCCACAAACCTGCCTGTTGGGTTCTTAAAGTTATCAGTTCAGTTCATGTATTTATATATCAGTCGTGAAAGTGGTCCTGTAATAATTTTATCCACTATGCAATTGCACAAAACAAGAAGCAAGTACTCAAGACCTTTCCAGAATTTGGCAAGAAAGCATAACAAATATTCAAAAAGACCATTTATAGTTGTGCAATAAAATAATTTTGCTTGGTTGTTAAGCCACACATCTGGTCAAAGCTGTTTAGCTAAAGATTCAAGTTTTCAGAAATGTAGTGACACATAGTGTCCAAATCTAGCTTCAATTATTTATTAAGTGCATTAGACATGACAGACATTTGGCTTGACTATCCAGAGGAATTGCAATTTTTAAGACTAGCGCTAATAAATTATTTATGGATTACATTTTTTGAAATTTTAATTTTTACATTTCATGCTACAAAGAGACGCACCAATACAGACAGTTCGCATATTGAGTTAAAGTGGGAGTACAGGGTGAGATTACTGTCTGTGTGTTATGCCACTGAAGTTGGCTGCTGGAGAATTAACCTGTAGAATACACAGGAAAGAACACTTTAGCACTGTTTTACCTACCCTAGCATTAGCATCTGTGACACATTTCCAACATCACCACCAAGAAATATTTGTGATCCTGATGGATGCAAGTGTAGGCAGTTTTACAGTATGGCAGCTCATCTCTAGATTAGGTTAACCAAGATGCTCCAACTCAGACACTAGTTGCCACAGCTGACTTCATAACAAAAACATAATTCAACTTCATAAAAAAATCATAATTCAAGAGGCCCAAAACAGTGAGAAAACAGTTACCGTGGTCCAGAAGTCAAAGTGCAAAACACTAAACAGTTAAATTCTAACAAACTTCCCAGCGCCTGACTGCATGCAAGAAATGATAGGTTAGAGATCCAGTTTTCCAATGCTGAGTATCTCAGTTTCCCTGTTTTTAGAAAAAGAGACTGCAAGAAATTAAGTATACTACAATTATTTAGACACTTATTTGCCTATTTAAAAATAAAGGAAGAAGATGGAATTAAGTGACTTTGCAGGAAGATTTTGTATGTATCCAAATATTTTCTTTGTGAAGTTCCAATACAGTGGTTAAGATGAAGTATGAGGTTTTTTTATTTTTAAACCCAACAATTTCTGCAAATAGTCCCTTTACCTATGAGTTCTGCTGATAATCCAATAGCTACAGTTACAAATTCATGCCAGTTTGTCTGTCCCGCAAAAGCACAACCCACATGACACTGTAGCAGCCTTCTAGGAAAGGAGGGGAAGTTGACTTCACTATTGATTTTTGCACTTTTTGTATGAGTGCAAGAACTCGTGCTTGCTGCCACGTTTTGCCACTGGTATGTGTTTACTGCACTTTAGGCAGAAAGATTAAAATATGCAACAGGAAGACAGAAAATTTACCAATATTATAGTATTCAGCATTAAGAGGCGTTTAAAACCAAATAAACTTATCTTGCATGGGAAAAAAAAAATATTTCTTCATGCTTTTTTAGCAAATTCCTGTTTAGGCTTTACTATCAGCTCTCAATTTCAATCAGTCAGCTAGTACCACCCCGTTTCCTGAACCTGTATAACGAGGTATCTTTATTCTGTCTTAAGCATATCAGTCACGTTCCCTTGTTCTCACAGGAAAATATAAGATAGCAGAGTGACAAGACTTTTTTTTTTTTTTAATTATTTTATTATGTCATTAATGGTAATTTGTTGTATGGTAGTTCCCAGTAATCTGCATGGGAGTAATCTACCTGAGTCCCATGAAAGGCCCAGTACAGCACTCTGAGTCCAGTTTGGTCTTTTTCATTAAACTTTGCAAGTTTCAACTCATGCTATTCAAAGGCTTTTAATCTTTAATTTTTACTAATAAAAGTCAAATATAAATATAATTACATTCCTCAAAGAGTTCGAGCTTACATTTTACTTCAAAAAATTATTCAAATACAATTACAAAACATTCAACAAAATCTCATGATTTTGAGATAAACAAAATCACCTTCTTGTGTTTAGACAGACCCAAGCCAAGAGATTTAGAAATTTTGTACACCTGATACCACAAGGAATTAATTTTCCAGTGGGGGATAATGTGTTCTTCCATGAACTATCCAGCAGTGTTGAACAGTGCATGAAATTGAAAATGAGCAAGAACTTACTAATCAAAAGCAGTAATAAACATTGCTCTCTAGCAGAACAATTCACAAAGCTGGACTCTGAAACCCTCTGGCTTAAATATAACAATCCTTTGATCATTTTTTTCCAGAGCTACCTTATAATCAGGTGTTCTTCCTAACGTCAGTACTTTATAACACAGTTCTTCATCAGCTATATTATTTTTATTGACAACTTCCAATAAATAGTTTCACCTACATCTGAAGCTTTGGCTCTACACATCTTCCTCACAAGATCTAAACAAAATCTACAAGGTAGAACCTATGCAGACGCAGTATTTATGATATGACATTCAGAACTTTCAATTCAATATTTTTTTTTTACAGAAAACACTAGTTTTTATTACTGTTGTATCAGTTTTCAAGCAATAAAAATCTATGAGTAATTACCATTTTTCATAATATATTATCTCATTATTTCCTTTAAAAATAGCTCACAGTAATATGAGGAACAGTAACAAATCACAGATGTAGAAAATTAGTAAGTTCTTGCTTTTTAAGGAAGTTTTTCTGCCAGATCTCTGCATTAGAAATATCAAGAGATCCACAGAATCACAAGATCAAGTGAATTAACTTTCAGAAGGAAGGCAGTGGGATTCATAATTTTCACATCTGACTGTCGATGTCAAACAAGAGACAGGCAACGCACTGAAGAACACCAGCTGCCAAATCTCACCATACCCCAGTGAACAGGATGTATGGTGCTGGAGGGAAAAAAAAAAAAAAAAAAAACTAAATCTTTATTTTTCACATCTTTTAACAAGGTCTTTCCCATAACCAAGATTCTCCTTTTTCATCAAATCATGCCAATCATCAGAGGCATTGCACATGGACTATGTTCAGCCAGACTAGTACAACTTCTAGCTTGTCTGAAAGCATGTAGAGTGCACAGAACTGAACACCCAGGATCAAGGAGAGCTCTCAGGCAAGTAGAAAAATGTCTTGAGATATTTAATGGGGAGATATTTCAAGCCTGAAGATTTAGTCCAAACTATCGGCACTTGTGAGAAAACACAGTACATACCCACTTCCCTCTACACTTTCTCACATCCCAAATGAAAACAAATAAGCAAGGAAATTGTTGCAACAAAAAAGGAGCCTGCCCCTCAAATTAAAAAGAAAAACCAACCACAAAAAAAAACCCAAAAGCCCAAACAAAACCAGAATAAAAATAAAAGCCACATACTTTAAATATTTATTGTACTTCATTATGCAACGCATATTAGGTCTTCAGGTTGTACTTCAAAGTTTTTACCAACATCAGCAGTATTCAGTGTGTTCAAACTAAAAAGGAGGGAGGGGAAAAGTGCATCTGCCTTCAGTTCCCCCAGGCAAAGAGACTAATAAACAGCATGGGCAGGAGAAACTTTAAGAAACTGAGTCTGTTAAGGTGGGTACACAAGAATTGATTTCAAGATTGCAATCTCGAGATTTTTTCTGCAGAACTAGCATCAAAGAAATTATCACAGGCAAGGTAAAAACTGAAATATACTGTAATATATCATCAGTTCTCAAACCCTAGAAGGCAACCATGTAAAATTTGGGAACAAGTCGAGGAACAAGCTTTTCACATGACTGTACAGACAACTTCTCTGAGGACTAATGCTCATTCACAGTTATTGGACAAAAACACAGAAAGAGTCATGAGAGCAGTGTCTAAATCCCATTTCCCCTGAGGCACCAAGCTGTAGTCACACTTCCTCTCATACTGTTTTCCCCAAAAGAGCTAAGCTTCTCCAGAGAAGTTAGGAGGTGGTATCCCTTCCTTCAAACCTTCATGCCATAACACGAATCTTAGTAGTTAGTGTCCAAGGACACAGAAATCCATTTTGATATCCCTTCAAGCAGGGCAAGGAGTCATCTTCCTAGAAACTCTTTAACCACTTGACTGATAGACTAAGGACAAGCAATTCATACAGACAAGCTTCTCCTCTTCAAAACAGGGAAGTAGGTATCTACAGTAAAGATTCTGAAGATCCAGTGCTCAAAGAAACCCTAACCTTGCTACTCTAAAATTTAGTACTCCTCTATTAATTATTTCTGTGTAGCAATATACTGTCCATGCTGGCATGAAGGCAACCCCTGTTCAGCTCCTTCTCTCATGACAATAATGATGAAAAAGTCATCCATTCCTAAATAGTCTAGCTGGCACTGAATAATGACAGATCGTTTAAGCTCTCAGCTAACACAGGCCTTCCAATGGATTCCCCTTAAATCTTCAGCTCAGGACCTGACAGAAAGAAAAGGAAAGTAAGGTTCAAGTTGTTGCAATTAAAGGATCTTAATTCCCTGCTCCATGGAATGGAAAGTGAAGCTAAAGGAAAGCATTATTCGAAGTAGTTGAGACACTTAGGACTCCTAGAAAAACATAAAATCCATCTCCTCATACAAGTTGCTTAATCTTCCAGGGAGAAATGGGTAGAGATGCAGCAGCAGGCTCAAACCAGGGTGGGTGAGGGCAAGTGGGAAAGAACTGAAAAGGGATCATGGCTCTGCATTGTGCAGGGCAGTGTGACCAAGCCACACAGGTGAATTAAATGGATAAAAATGTGTTCTAATTAACTCCATCTTTCACAGGTTGTTGGTTTTGGTGGTTTGTTTGTTTTTTTTTTTTTTTCTTTCTCTATGGTCAGAGTCAAAAATTAGCTGTCTTTTGCTTGGCATGAAAAAGAGGTAAGGAACATATGCAGTAGTTTGTGAAATTTGACAGTAAGCAGTTTACTAGCTTTGTACACATGCTGAAATCGCTTTAAGCTGGTTTATCTGCACATTTGCTGGCTCATAGAATTTGCACTTGCAAAACCAGCTATTGCTCCTATCTTGTAATGGGATCTGTGCAGTGGGCTCTCCTGCAAAGCATCTTATTAAAACTTAATTTCTGTGTAAGCAGATCTTTTTGCCTGAATAGTCTTCATGTTCATAAGCTGTGCAAAGGAAAAAGCATCTGTAAATATGGAACGTTGAAAACTCCTCCGGAAAATTCAGAAGATGCTGTAAACTGTCCAAGCCAATTATCACTTGTTTACTCCTTCACAAAACAGCACAGGATGTTGAACTCAGCACAAGCAGGGGAAGAGCAAACAGGCAGAAGATCTGCTGTTTCCCAATGATATCAATGTTCTCTGATTCTGCCCCACAGTGTTTAACAAGAACATCTGCTTCACAGCAATTAAATTCAGAATAGAGGCACAGATTCTAGAAACCCTAATGGTTAACAGTATGCTTACTTTAAGCCAAGAATAGGTAAATATTTCTGGCTCTTTGTATGCAACCCAAACTTCCTACAAGTCACACTCGTGTTGTTTGTGAATGTGAAAACAAATAGGGAAATGCTAAAATATCAAAGATAATTTTGATAATTGTATGCAATTTCTGCTTTTGTTTTTTCAGTCACTTTAAACCCAGTAGTTCTGCTTATGATTTCCAAGGAAAAATAAATGCCATATACAATAGTACTAGCTAAGATTACAGAGGATTACTGAGTGAAAACTGCGAGGCACTAGCAAGGGGAAAAGGGGATGGGGTCATAACCTTACAGGGGCTGAGAAATAAAACTCGTAAGGTGGAATGAATTGAAAACATCTGAGAATGTATCTACAAAACCAAGCAGGGAAAAGCACAGAGATAACTGGAGCTGAACAAAACAGCACATTTAAGTTTAAAAAGTTGCTGTTCCTATCACTGGAGCCAGCAGCCTAATGTCATCCTAACTCATGTGTTAATTTAGCTTTTGTTATATTAAACTCATATCTTAGTTAAAAGCTCTGAATCAGGCCTCTTTAATCATCTTAGCATCTACATGGTTCCAAGCGTAGACAAAGAAATAGGTGTTACAAAAGAAAATGAACTACAAAATATTCCCAATCTGAGTATGCCAGCACAGGTGAAACTGTTCAGAGATCTATTAAACAAATAAAACAAATTCAGACAGAAAATCTCCTTATTGAGAAAGCTGAGGTACACGAAAGGAGGAGAAAGAAGTGTTAACTGTTTTATAAATACTTCTGGCTTTATCTAAGTTTACATTTTTATTAAACTGTCAGCCATCAAATTTAGAGAATACTGCCCTTCCAGAAAAAAAGAATTTGTGGGTGTCACATGACAAACCAAAAGGAGATACATCTCTTCAAAAAGTGGGGGTTTTTAGCAAAAAATATTAACATGTAAACATATGTAAATATGAATAGGAATTTAGATCTTATCCAAAATTAAGATAAATGTGTCTTTTCAAAGAGCTAGAACTATACAACTGAACAGCATCCCTATTCTCTTCTCCAAGATACCTGTCTGCTTCTGCTGCCTATGCATTTCCATCTTGCCCTTTAGTTTAACCAACAGGTCTCGACTCAGCCGTGCTGGTCTCTTGCCTTCCTCAGTTCTAAATTGTTAGCGCCAACATTCATTATCTAATCTGGATATGGCTGCCAAACACGTTGTATCCTTCATAAATTTCATGCGACAATGAAGCAGATCAAAAAAATTATGCTAGATTACAGATCACAACTGACAGCTATTGACTTAGACATTTTTTGTGAAAGCAGGCCTTCAAGCATACCTCAATAAGTGCTGGGAGTCCACTATCTAATGGTTTTGTGGCAAACTATCAACTATTCAAAGATGCTCGGGAAACCTGAACATTGATAAATCATAGGGTGGCACCTTGGAAACTGGAATTGTCACTTAATGAAATATTGCTTAGAAAAATACTTTGAAGATGACCATAATAACGTAAGCGCAGATATTAGAAAAAAAAAAGAAACTGTGGATTCATACAAATACCAGAGACAAAATAGAAAACATACTGAAATAATCAAGAGTTGAAAGCTATGTAGCTACAAGGCTTCATTTGCATTTATGTAAGCACAGAAAACATTGCTTTTAGGGTAACTCTGCCCAATTCTATGAAGTTACTACTGAAGAAAAGTCAAAATAAAAGGGAGAAATATTTTCTGCTGTCCACATTCCCATAGAACAGGAAGGAAAATATGCAAGACTAGACAGGGGACCAAACAGAGTAATGAATAGAATTGAGAAAAAACAACACATGCTATAAAACCCAGGACATATGTGTTGGCCCTGACCTTATAACCCAAAATGTAGATATTGTTCCCCCATGCTTTCTTTGGTTATGTGCATTTGTATACTGAAGAGACACTAAAGAAATTGGACTGCATAGACTAGGCCCACAATGGTGAAATATTTCTATACATTTTTCATTTTCATCTAATCTCCAATTATACTTCATAGGTAAACTGGAAAATCCCTGTAACACACTCTAGATTTTAACATGCTGGCATGTGTTGGGATCTCTTTAAGCACATCTGAAGAGTCAAACCAAACGTGTGTTCTGAGTACAACCTCACAGAGATGCCACTTGTTCCCTGATGTTATGCATTTTTCATAAGCAGAGGCATTTTTAAATGACCAGCACAGCAGTCAGAACAATTTCTTTTCTTTTTAAGAAGAGATTACCTTTAAAAATAAAGTAAAAAGTTAGAAATAATTTTATATTAAAGCCCCAAAGAACAATTAGCATGCTCTTAAAAAAGAATGGGCAGATATATTTCTTAAATAGCTGACACACATTTCCTCAGAGGTATTTCTGCTGCACAAGGGCAATAATTAGATGCCACTTTAAAAAAGCATTATGTTAAACACAAACTAATGAATGCATCTTTACGTCAAGTAGATTAACCTCAATATGCTTCATTTTTATGCAAAAATCAGAATGAGTATCTGGAGGTTCATAATTTCCTCTGATGCATAAAACTATGAAAGCAGTGTGTCTCAAATCTGATTTCGTAAAGAAAAATAGCAGCTGCCACTATGTAGGTTATTGGCAAATCTCATATACAGGAGGATTTCTCCTAGTTATGTATTAACTACATTGTTATACAGTTGCACACAGAAGAACTTACTTTTATCCATTACCAAGTGAGAACATCAACTGCATGGGAGTCAGGAATTGTCAGATTACATACCAGTGTTATCAATCCAGATAAAACTCATCTTTAAATGGCAAACCTTGCAACTGCTTCAAATGACCTCAAATTTTCCGAAGTTTTAAGCTATAGGATAATAACTGCTTCCTTTTAAAATACCGGTATTTTTTCTGCAAGCCAAATAATTAAACATGTAGATTTTTTACAATGACTTGTGAGTCTCTGTAGAATTGGCTGCAAAAGCAGAAATTTTTACATTCCTTTCATTCCAAGGTGGACAGAATGTAAGAAAAACAAATTATATGACAAAATTAAAACCTGTACTTGCTTATCTGATTTGTTTTCATATAAGAATATTGAGATCTATTTCATAAGAGCAGAATATTATACTCTGTAGAAGTAATGGTACATTTTAGTCTTCTCAAAGTATTTTCATTCAAGTTTTTATGAAAGGGCATTCCATTTTACCACAGATAAATCCCCAAAATACAGACTCTTACATGTTTAACGAGCAATTGCTTTTATTATTTGGAGGTAACTGGTGATAAATGATGACTTGGGGAATATTTGCATTAAAGGTCTACTGAGAATATTAATAACATTGACAAAGTTCCTTAGCATGCTTCTATGTAATTTAAAATTTAATTTAAAACATATTTATATGAGAAAGAAAAAAATGCAAGAAGCTCTAGATAGACTCAGTTCTAAAAGTAAGATTCTGCTTGTGGTCTGCCACAAATCATAAGATATCAGGACAAGTTAAGCAATCAAACTGCTGTATTCACTTGCTAACGAGGCTCTTATAAAAACACAGTACCTGCCAGCAATAATTCGCTCAGTGTAGAACCACACAATTGTCTCCAAAGTGCTGCTCCTTTGCAACAGGGACTTCCACGGTAAAAAAAAAATAATAAATATTTCTATATACCTGCTATTGTGCTGATGCCAACAGGTGTCAAATTATATAGTGAGAACATGCTTGAATTCAAATATGCCAAAGGAAAGTAAAACATCTTCATCCACTACAAGCATATAGCTACTTCAGGCAAAACAGGGGAAAAAATGCTTTTAAAATCTTCTATTAAGCCACAGTCTCTTTAATCTTATTCCTGCTCAAACTCTGAGTATAAAAGAGAGAAAATTATTCTTCCAAGTTCCTCTATATGAAATTTGTTACTCAGTTTCTCAAATTCATTTTTCTTTATCCTTTATATCAGAATTTTGATGAGGAAAAGAAAACACATGCAAAGGTATTAGAGAAGGGATACAGTAAGGTGTAACAAAGGAAAGATGAGTTGCAGATAGAGGTCCCAAAAATGATCAGGGTTCAGTTGTGCTCCTCATTTTATAAACATAAAATAGGGGGGACCCTTGAAAAATCTTACAAGTCAGATAGAAGATAAACATTACCATAGTTTTATAGATGGGAAACAAACACAAAGTCACACCAGAATTTTGCACCAGAGTTAAAATATGACCCCAAATCCCCAGTGTCTGTCCCAGTGGCTCCGCATAAAATGGAATATTCAAAAAAATGCCAGAAGAACTGCCTTTTTTGTTGTGTAGGACGAAATCTCTTTTTAGGATTTGACGGTTTGTTAAAATATGTTTGCATTGCCATGCAGCTCACACATGGCTATGTTCTATGAAGAAAACATTTTTATAAATCAGTATACTTTGCCAGAGGTGGTATAAAATTCTCTCCCCAATTACAGATGATGCAAATTTGAAGTAATATAAACCATACTGACTCTTCAGTAATATGACGATGCTGAATCTTTTATAGAACACACAAAGCCATGTGTTAAAACAAGTATAACTAGTTAGATATTGAACACTTAATCCCTGTGTACAATAACATGTCTCAGGTTTTATTTTATAAGGGCTACAACAGCATCAGATAATTGTTACATGCTCCAGTAAATGTTACATCTTTTTCCTCAATTATAGCATTTCTTTGAGGCTATCCACATTTTTAAAAGCAAACCAAGCTAAATATTAGAGATGGCATAGAAAGACTATTTTCATTCTTTTTTAAGAGTTCTGGATCTTCTTTCTATTTCTCTGTTGTAGTAGTCTGATCATTTGTCAGCAGTGATTGGGCAGACAGGTTTTACCTATAGAATAATATGAGAAATATTTTTCCCTCAAAAATCCTGAAATATTCCCTGTAAATAATTTAGGAGAGCAAGAAACAATTTAATCTGCTGTTCCATAAGAACTACACTAATAGGAATGCCATCAACAATGTAACATTTTCATTAGTTTCATTACTTACATGAAATGTGGCCTCATGGGTTACTTGAAACTTTCTACAACACCATCAAAGATATATTGATTAAACAATTAGCTGTGTGTATAAGTTACAGCCTCCAACCGAAGTACATTGTCAGTAACGCCAATTAGCAAAGATCAGGTTGGCAACAACTAAAATACCTTGCAGCCAAAGAACTGGAATATGTAGCCTTCTCCCGTGTTGATGACAGAGCAGAGCTCATTATCTGTGCAAAGCAGCATTAAAAATATTCTACGTTTCTACCCTTTAGATCACAACAGAGAGTTGGGGGGGGGGAAATAGAGGAAAGCAATGGAAACAGCGATTGCAGGTGTGTTGGTACTCAGTCATCTCTTTGGTGTATACAATATACAGTTAGTTTGGTCTTTCCTGCTACACCAAAATCAGGAAGGTAGTCTCACCTGGTAATAGGGGAGTGCAGAGGAATGGGATTTTTATGGAAGTAGTTGCAGAGGAGTAAAGATAGTTACAGGCTTATATTTATCACAGGGACTTGTGAGGACTTCTGTCCTCCCTACCCCGTGCCTTCCTACTATATCTCCTGCTCAGTTCCTTCAAAGCCAAGGAGATGCCTCACAGGCAGCAGCCAGAAGTACTAACGTGTCACCTTTCCAACCATCCCTCTGTCAGAGACCGAGCAGTGCCACACGGTCAGTATATGGGCATGGCCCAACAGGAGGAAAAGGATGCTTCTCCTCCCCGTGGCCATCAGAGCTGCCTCTCCCCAGAGACAGAATTTCTTTCCTTCAGGAAACATGCTGTTTCTTGCTGCAACCTAAGTCTTTTTCTTACTCTTTCAGTTAAGAGCAATGTATCACTCTAAGTTTTCTACACATCATCTCCTCAAACACACAGAAGAAGCCAAAACTCTAAGGAAAGTAGCTTATAGTAAGATAAAGAATATTCCATTGAACCATGATGTTCTGTGCGAGAAATGAGCACATTTCTCGACAAAAAAATACATCTGAAAGTCAGAATGTTGTGCATGAAATATGCAGAGAGAATACATCCTAAACAGTAATTTTTAGACTGCATTTTGAAAATTGAAAAGCTCTTACAGCAATCCTAATAAGGAGAAATATCATTCTTTAGTTTGCACTTCACAAAATGTGAGTATAAATTATCATCATATTAGGAATTGTCCTGTCTAGCATCATGTTCTCCCAAAGTTAATTCTTAGTCTGTATCTCCTACTACAAGTGCTGCAAGAGGTATGAAAAAGACCCTGAGTTTTCAAATTAGATTTTCAACGGCTCAGAATCAATATGAAAATTAGAAAGTTTATTTGCTTAACCAATCCACATTCTTTTGGCAGGAGTTTGCAAGCCAACCAATGTCCAAAATTGGATTTCATTTAAATTGGATGTATAAAATTGGATTTTAAGGAAATCAAAAAAGACAAACCTTAATTGGTTTAAACTGGGTGATTTTCTGCACATATGCATAAAGCTGAAACATTATTTCTTTAAAGAGGAAACATTAGATGTGTGGTTATTGTATTGTGTTGCCACTTAAAGTGTAAACTAATTGGATAGTGTTACACATTTAACCATTACTGGATTTTAAGCTGACAGTAGTACAAACTAAACAATATTTCAAGATTTATAACAGACAAACAGAGTTCATAGCATTTTGCCTGTGTTCTAAATCAAAAAGATTAAAATAGTCCAATATAAACTGTAATTCATGAATGTAGAGTGTTTTATTAGACTCAGTAGAAAAGGGAAGATATAAAACACAAAAATAAGTCATTAAATATTAAAAAACAAAAAGGGGGACCTTCGTCAATTTATAGCATCTTTGAAGGATCCAAGAGATCACTGAAGAAAATAAGAGGAAATCCCAGAGTGATGAATATTATGGAATCAAACTATTAAAGACAAAGTGATAATTGGCAAACAGCAGAAAATAAAAGCCTAGAGAATATGCTGGTGCATAGGTATTTCTTACTCAATCATTTAGTGAGTTAATCTAAATGGTACTGGCACTGCACAACTCACAGTTTACGCCATCCTCCTACCACGAGAAATGCAAGGTAATGTTTTTAGTACTTCTCACTGCATGTACTTGGTACCTGTAGGCAAACCGTTTATGAAGTGATCCCAGCTTAAAATACAGGGTTTGTCCTTGACTCACTGTCTTGCTTCAGATGAGTCACTTCAAATTTCTCAGTTGTCAGGTATATAAAAGAGTGTTTATCAGATTCATTTTTGTCCTTCACAGATTTGTCATCAATACAAAGCTGAAATTGAATTTCATAGTACTATGCTAAATTATTATTACTCTTTTTTTTTCAAAAAATAATCATTCACTTTATGAAGACGACCCAAAGTTTGTCTGTAGCTGTTTGAGTCTTCCTAGCAACACTTTACAACCCCTCTTTTTCCATTCAAGGTATCATCTTCAAATCATACTTTCAATATATAATAATTAGACCTATGTGTATAATATTGCATCTGAAATTAGTATTCAAATAAATGTTCTCCAGAAAATTACTGAATTAGGTAAACAAAGAAGCTAAGAAATCTACACTTAGAACTGGAACTGCTATGCTGTGAAAAGAGGGAGGAATCTTCAAGAGGTAGGTACCTTACCTGACTTGGGAGTAAATCCTCTGCCTAATTCAACAACTGAGTAGAAATCAGCACAGTGTGCTCAGTATTGAATCCCTTCACCAACAACATCCACATGCAAATGTTTAAAAAGCAGATGATTCCAGGTCATTCAGCTTCATGAAAATTTTTGAGATTTCAAAAATGCTTCATTTTATATTTAAACACTCTCAAGCAAAAAAATTTGCATACTCTCACAGGTCCAAGGTACTCCATAACTTTTTTACAGTGGATAGATATTTTCTTATATAAACCACAGCAGGTCTGACCTCTCCTTTGAAAAATAGTCAATAAACACTCAGGAGAAGCAGCCAATAACTGATGGCTGGACCATATTCTAAAAGCTAACCTGTAGGTCCCTTCAGTGAGCAATACAGATCAGGGACTTGAATTTAGTTCTTCCTTCAAAAAGATGGCTATTGTAAAGTCTTATTATTCCAGGGTGCACCTTTCTTCCCCCCCTTATCTTATTTCTGAGACAGAATATTTTCTCCCATTAAGATATTTTAGTTATTAATTTTTTTCTCAAAATGGATACATATTTTTGAAAGCTAAACCATGACATAAAATACACAATTAGCTCTAATGAGTATCAATTTTCTCAAATGTCTCCTGGATCTTTGATCTACAGGATTATTCCCACATTACTTTTAGTAGATTGTCCACAAATATGCTAAGAACAGCCTGAACTGTCTTCACAGGCGGTGTAGTTATGAGAAGTGTTTATATGCAGCACAACAGAGATATTGAGTCATGTGACATGTCTCTGAAAATTATATTCAAAGATGGCTCCAATTTTATTCAGAAGCTTAATCCTATAAATGGTTACATTATAATAAAGTAAAATTATAGTGTTTGGTAGACTTGTTTTGCAAGTCCAGAAGCACTGCTTTTCATTATAAATTCAGACAGACATTATCCCAAAAAAGAATCTGAAACTACCCATGTATATACCCCAGAAACAATCCTAGCATCCATGGCTAACATTATCCAGTTTTATCTGGGTCAGTATTTATACCATACATAAAAAGAATCATTATGAATCTAATACAATGGCAACGCATATAATGTTTCTCATAGTATGTGTAATTTTGGTAATGCACATTTAGAAGGCTGTTACAGAAGAAAGTACCCTGAATGACAAAGTATACTAATTAAGGTATGAAATAGAACTGTTAATCAAGAGACTTTAATGAGGAGGAAGGAAAAAAATGACTTAGTCCCTGCATTGCCATGGTGGGTACCAAGCGCATAGTCACAGAAAAGAACAGACAAGAGCAAGAAAGTATTTTTCCCAGTTCTGGCCACTTGTGCCAGAACACCTCTTGTAGATGCTAATTATTTAGCTATAATAACTACCTGAGGTGGTAGAAGAGACAAAGGTCATTGTATCAGTATGTGCATCCTGCTTTTCACTATTTTGTCTCTCTGTATAACATTCTGCTTCATTATTGCAAATCCATGGTTTTCTACTCCTTCACTCTTTATCTCGTGATAAAGCTAATTTTTTGAGTGACCTGACAGCCAGCAAAGTATTGCATCTTTCCAGAACTCATCACCCTAGTACTATTCCCCCACGGTATCCAGAGACTGGCAGGCTCCTGACAACTGCATGAGCTGAGTGAAGAATTGGTAAGAGGCATCTTCGAGGGCAGCGCTGGCCACGAGGGCAGGGTAGTTCATGTTGTTGGACAGAGGGTCTGGTGGGAATTCTCAGGTCAGAGGAGAAGCTGCAGAAACCAGAGGAGCCGGTGACTGCAAGCAGGATATGTCACTCTCTCCAGAACTCATAAAAGATTTAGTGCTTGTAGCTCTACCAGAATAAACCCATAATGTCTAAGCCCAGCAAGAATTCTACTTAATGACAAAATGCTGTGCGTGAGCAGTTATTAGAGATGAACCTCAGCTGGTTATAGATTATTCTGGTTTAGCAGTTAAAAAAAAAAAAAAGGCCACAGCTGAGCAATTCCTTCTTCTCATCCTTTTTAGCGCACAAGCAGCAGGTAAACCCTCATGCTCTGTTCTCTCCCTGATATTCCAGGCTCAATTTATCTGCCTTTAACATATAATTTCTATTTATAGCTAATGAGTATCAGTCTAGGTGAAAGTTTGACACATAAATCTACAAGTGCTTTGTCATTTCCAATTTTGTAAAATGTTTAAAACCTAGGAAGCAATATATGTATCAGTGAACCACTTGATTTCTAAGTCTTCTGTTCAGCAATAATTTCCCCATTTCAAAAAAGATTTGTCTGGATTTATGGTAATAAAACCTAATCTAAGAAGAGGCAGTAGAGATTCATAGAAATCCCGATGTGCAACTGAAGCAGTTTCCATTGTACATATCAATGCTTGGTGCAAGATGCCCACGAATTGATAGAATAACCTTCCCAACACGACAAAATAGTTAGGATGTGGGAGCTGAGGGTGGCTATTTCCCCTCAATGCTCAAAATCATTCTGGGCAAAAGAAGTTCTTTCCTGTCTTATAAATGAGAAACTTGATACTTGGTATTTTTTACTACAAAACCCCCATATATTTTAAGACCAACTCTAATTGCTTCCGTACTATCCAAAAATCACCACTACATTTCTTCCCTCGCTACAAAAAGCATATTGAAGAGCATAGAGATCAAAAGGGGGAATTATTTGCATCATATAGATGTAGGCATATGAGTGGCTAGTTCCCTTAAATTCAATATATAGCCTAAGTGAAATATATTCTTCTAACAGATGATCAGAGCAGTTATCTTGGGTTTTCCAGTTCATTATTTCACTGAGAAAAGAACTGGACTTCTAACTTAAGCTCTAAACTTTCAAATTTAAGATCGGATAAAACAAGTGTCTCATTCTCCTACTTCGAAAGTTAAATAAGAATGTAGTTTCACCACAGAATCTCACATTACTTTTTTTCAATACATTTCAGTTTCGAGGAAGTATAAAGGCCAAAGCAGCAATATAAGAATAATGTGCTGGGGTCACTTCATGTCATAATAAAACAGCCTTTGCAGTAGTTCAGTTGTATACATAGACAATTTGGAGGGATGGTATCAAATAACTAGATCATAGAATTGGAGAATATTTACATTGAACAGGACCAACATGTGTTGGTCATCAGCTAGTCTCACTTCTGTTCTGAGATGGACCAAGTTAAACCAGGTTGTTCAGGACCATGCCAAATCAAGTTTTGAATACCAAGGTTGGATAGTCAAATCCCCCTGGACTACACATTCCACTGTTTGAATGTCCTCACAATGAAAAAAAAAAAATATATATCCAATTAGAATTTGCTACATAGTAGTTATTTAGACTTGCTATCCAGTAGAAGCCCTAGAACCTATTCTGCTAAGCTATTTTCTAGTCAGTTGGTCCTCTGCCCATACTGATACACAGGGCTGGTCTGTACCAGCAGAAGGAATTTTTCTTTCTCTCAGTTCTTTCTTAACAAAATTTGGCCCATTATCTACTTACATGAACTAATAATCAGCTTTCCAAATTATTTTCCCACTTGTCCACTCATAGAAAGAAGATTCCTCTTTGTTCCCTGAACAGATGGTGAGTACTTTACTAACTGCTCATTATAATCTGAAAGTAAATATTGGCTGGGGATCAAACAAGTTCTCAGTATAACCTCTGAGGCATCTGGCTGATTGAACCATTATAAAGACAATTAAGTACTTAGAATGTTAAATTAGTAAAACATACCTAACGTAATAAAGAGTGTATTGAGCATGAACAAATACAGCCTGCTTCTCCACCTACAGAGATAATTGTAGCCTACAGAAAACTCAAGAAATCTGTGCAAACATTCCCCAAGTATTTTTCCTAATATCAGTGTTTAGGGCAGCTTTCAACCAAGAAAATTTGAAAATTATTATTCCTGTATACGATTGCTGATTTTTAAGCTGTGTATGACCATGAAGTCATTGACAGAGAAAGAAAAATTCAAGCAAAGACCTATTTCTGATACTGCATCAGGACTATGAGGCATTTGCAAAAATCCGCTTATGATCCATTGTTATAAAATAAGTTAAGTTTCCTTAGATAAGACATCTTTGCTCAAGTTGTCCCATCATGTGATATAAATCTCTTTGAGACCCGAGACAATATTGTTCAGAGACTTAGCATATGCTTGTTTGAATGCGTGAGTTGCCAGGTGTATAGATTGCACAAAACGTACGCACGTGATAAAAGACTCACCCACTTCTCTTGCAGGGGGCATAGCATGATATAATGGCAGGCCTGAAGAAGACATTTTCCAACAAGATCACTCATTTTTTGTTGTCCTCTTTCCCTTTAAAAAGTGAAAAGTGAGTTAAAGTTTCATTCAATGTACTGATGCTGTTCTTGGTTCTCACAGGAAGTTTATGAAAATGTTTAAGATGCAATTGATCCTGCTTTATGGTTTTGGCATGATAAAAACAGATGATCCTAATTATTTTTTTTTAATCTGAATCTGATTAAATACTTTAGCAAAACAATTAATAAAGTCAACATATGTTATGATACTAAAATTTCAACATTTATTCTGTTCTCATTTTTATACTGTACATCTGTATTATTTATTTGCCCTGTTAGAAAATATTCAACTATTCATGGAGATCCTGCTTCTTTTTCCTCCCCCTATTTTAAGAACCACAATATATTAAAATGAAAGTGTTATTACATTAACTACTTCATATTTATTTTTAGGAAATTAGCTAATAACTATGACTAATGCTTTCATTAAAATATGTTGCTATATGCACCTTTATATTCATACTTCAAAAGTTTCTTAGCTTTTCCTTATATTTACTATGAAATTGATAAAAATTACAGGCATGATAAATTACAGGAATAACATTAAACTTTTACAGAGCCATCTGGATTACTTGGTTAGCTGAATGCAGTGAGATATGAAAAATCAGCTGAGCCAATACCAGATCATATAGTTGGGAATTAGAAGTATACACTTATGGTCAAGACCATAAAGTTTTTCCTCTGAAAATAAAACCTACCTCACAGATTTGGATAGCCTTCATTCTAAAAATCAAGGCTCTCCTTCCCCGATCTGCTGTTCGACTAGAGTCAAACAGTGAAGCAGCAGAGAATTCCTCTTAATTGAGAGATAACTTCAAAGGGTAAAGATATTTCCAAAACAGAAACGCTGCAGTCTCATCTAAGAAAGGTACTATAGTACAGAGTCACAGTCAATTTTCTACAGAAGTAATTCCATCCTTAGCACTACTGTCACTACCTTTTAGCTTTGAAAAGGTCCCCGTCAGGCTGACATTTCTCATGCTTAGTCTCAGCCCAAAGGATTATTTTAAAGTTTAAATTAAAACGTTAAGGAAAATTGAGTAACTAAATTAATTTTTGCAGCATGACAAATGTTTTCATTTCTAGTCTGCTAAAACTGTTGCTACAACTCAGTATAATTTGTTTTACTTCCGACACCGACATGGATTTGACTGCTGAACGAAGCTTTTCAGTATGGACTCTGACTTCAGCTTAGTTTGTACGTGGTATGCCGAGAACTCTGTATGCTGTATAATAAACATTTGCCTGGGACAGAAAAGCTGTCAGTGCCACTTGTAGTTACTGCTGTCTGAATTATTTGCCTTAAAGTCAAACCAGGTGGAGCTTCTTGGTTAAGGGAAGAAGAGGACAAAGGAAATCGTGGGGCTAGTGCAATTAACAGTTGAAGGCTAAAGACAGAAGAGACTTTGTGTGTCCTGTGGAGACACTGGCCTGGTACTGGCTTAAATGAGATGCTCAAGAAAGATGATCGTCACTAGCAAAACCCATGATAAATCAAACACAGCTATGCTGACAAGTAATGACACACCTAGTGGAGGCCATCACACAATTTATATCATCCAAAAATACACACTTCTCATAACCAACTTTAAGAGGCTCTTGCAAGAAGAAAATGCATGTTGATGTGATGCTTCAAAAGGGAACTGGGATTTTAACAAAAAGAATACTATGTTGCCAACTTACAATTCAATCCTATGACTTTTTATTCAGCTTTTCATTTGAATTAAATAATTGTAATGGTATCCCTTAATTATTATTATCAGAAATGAGTAAATAATTTTGCTCACCATTAGAAATATTTTTGCTCAACCATTGTGAATTAATTTTTCTTAGGCAGCTTCAGCATCCAACCTTACCTCTCCCAGATACAGTTGCTAAGGCTGTTCCAAATAACTGAACATATTTAGTAGAGCCAGGTGAAAAGCTTCTGAGAACAGCCACAGCCCAACCAGTGCACCTTTGGTTTTGTTTTATCAAAGGTTTTATTCTTATGTCATAGTTCTCTCCTCTAAGCATAGACCTAAGTATGACTTTCAATCTGGTTTTAGAGCTCAAACAATATTTATTTGGTGTAGAAATATTCTGTGGGCTTCTGGAGCACAGGAGATCTATTTTCAAGAATTCAGTTCAACATTTGGAGTGCCTGATAGAAATACTATATTTTTAATGGAATACAATAGTTCTGGAAAAAGCATAGGTTGTCTTAAAGTCCAAATCATGTTTTCTCTATAAAACCAGCCACACTCTTGCACTTTTGCTTTGTATGCCAAAAGCATTGCTACGGCAGTAACAGAAAATTAGAGAACACTGATTTCATACTCCTTCCAGAAGATCAAATACTTCTTGATAACCAGAGAGCACATGGATGCTTTACACCCAGCCAGCATTATTGTGTCCCAGCACGGATTAAAATCCCACTTCAAGATTAAGTATTTTATAAGACTTCCTAGTATTGTGATCTGCTTCTTTCTACAGGACTATTCAGCAGGTTAATAAATATAAAGGTCCACCCAGTGGTTGATCCAAATCATTATTCCTCAAGCAAGAAGTATAGAAGTTTAAACTAGAAGTTTAAAATAGCTCAAGACATCTGTCAGAAAGGTGTGCAAACAAGAGATAAGTCCGCCGTATCTTGTACAAATTACTCCAATAGCTCATCATTCTTCCTACAGAAAGAGATGCACTAACCTGAATTTGCATCAGTTTTGCTACAAGTCATTAGATAACGTCTCTATCTGATATATAGCTCTCTAGTATCAGAAATCTGGTTCCTATGGAAGTATTTTCAGATGCTAATCAACCATTTTGAAATATTTCTCTTACATGAAATAGATTGAGCTTCCTTAACTAGGCATGCACACAGACATAGAAAAACATCGTGTTTGAGCCATAGGTCAAAATGAGATAATTTCTTTGCAGCCAAGAAGCTTACAAATAAAATTTAAAAGAATATTTTTTTACACAAACAACAGAGTTTTATTTAACTGGGTCACTTTTTAATTGAATTATCTTTTTTGTTTAAAGAAAGATTGAACTTCAAGGGTAAATAATAACCAGTGGAGATGGTTTTATTTCAAATCTGCTCTAAGGTGGCTACTTGACTTCAGAGAGGGAGAAGCTACTGCGTCTTAAGCATAGCAGTGGTGTGAAAGGAGCTTACAATCAATGGGACAATACAAAGGGGCAGGGAAAAGCGGCAGCATTAAGTATGGAATACTGGAAAAGGATAGACCTTGGTGATGGAGGACACAGAAACAAAATTTCAAACGTAATCAAGAGTCAAAGATACACAGATCCATGAATATGACCACAAGTATTTTGAAATTTTCAGTGAAATATGGAATTATTAACTATGCAGTGGAACAGCTTACCATTCCACTTGAGTATAGGAAATACTCAAACCTGACTTAAAACAAAAACTCAGATATATAGTCAGTAACTCATATTTCTCATCCTGACACATGTTAAATATTTATTGTAGTCAAGGGGGTATTAAATTCATAACATTTACTTAGCATGATACAATGTTTTTAAATGTCTCTCATTTTATGGAGCACTATAAAAACATTTTGCCCTGATTAAAGTAAAAGACAGTCTATTTGTACGTGATCTTTTTAAAGACAGCAGACATATCTTGGTCTCAATTGCATGACATTCTTTTTATGATTCATTTCCCTGCTAGACAGCTACCAGAGACATCTAACCTGCATCTGCATAATTCATTGGAAATGTAATTTCATCAGTGGCTAAAAGTAAGAATACCAAAAGCTGTTCTTATTTCTCACAAGCATCTTCAAGAGTGATGGAGATCGTCACTGAAGAGTGTAACACAGCTCTGGCTTTTGGCAGCAAACCTGGAAGATGAGATTGTCAAATAAAATATGTGAACAGACCTTAAAAAAAAAAGTGTTGCTTTTGTTATTACTGGTCTGATAGGTTACTACAGTATATGAAATGGGAGAAAATCCACGTGAGTCAGCACGAGGAAACACCTGATACTTTTGCTTAGAGATAGTTTGCAGCTCTAAATAATGCTAAAAAAATCCTGCAGTAACACAAGATCATTAAAAAGTGTGTTCTTTTATGCAAATTCAATGCCCTGCTACCTACTAAGAACAAAAAAAAACCTCTGTAAATAAGTACTGAGATGAATTTTTAAGCTATTAAGGATGAGTATAAGAGAAGAAGAATCATGCAAGCTCTCCTTCACGAAGAGGAAATGCAACGTAATTCTGGTATCTGCAGTGACTGAGCTATATGTTTAATGTCTCTTGCAAGTTCCGTCTCATGCTGTCCAGGTTTGTGGCCAATCAAGGGGAAAAATGAAGGTTCAATATTCAAAAATGTCTAAAATTTTGAATGTGAATTATAAACAAATCCAAAATACACCTTCAAGAGAAAAGAGATATATGCTACATGGGCACCCAGGGATTCCTTGTGACTACTGCCAAGGGATGAGGAAGGAAAGCATATAATACTCAAAGAAGGACCCTGAAAAAAATAACAGGTTATTATTAGTATATTTTTAAGACTTCAAGATGTTAACTACTCATCATCAGTAATAAAATAAGATCAATGACTTCAGGCAAAGGCTCAGTTAGTCTGAGAGGCCTCTCATCTTTCTAACTCCACAAATGACGCTATGCCATGTTCACGTGTCGTGTTCACTCAGAAAAATAGACTGCAACTAACTTATCACTTCTTTTCCCAAATCTGAGGTTTTCTGTTTACTTCAATATGAATTGTGTCTTTATCAAAGTTTTCTGTTAAATGCAACTTGCAAATGCTGATGCGGAAGTGATTAACACACAACAACTTCTGGCCTTGCAAATATGCTGCAGAAATTTTTGGCTTTCATTCACATAAAAAAGTGCTTATAAGCTATTTCCAATACACGGAGTCCCCAGATGTCAAAGATCAAAGACTCATTAAAATATATTAAATTACAGCTGTGGAATGAGCTATTAGAATGCTATTTGTGCATGCACAGTGCTGGAAAATGAAGAACACTTCTTTAATGTATCATCACTCTGATTCTCATTTCGTGAACTCAGCACTTATAAAGCCAAAGAATTCCACATTATCAAATATCATTAAAGTTCTACCAGGTCTGCCTTAAGGGTAAAAATATACTTTGGGTCACCTACTGTGAATCTAATTTGCTTTTTTTGTAATGAACTTTTATTTAACTTTGCTACCATGAAATAAAAAGCACTGAAATACCAACACTGATTCCTCATTCTTCTCTCACAGAAAAGGTTCTTTTCAAACTATACTTATGCAGCCATGTCTCATCTGATCATCTGTTAATTTTCTCCTAATTAGCACAAGCAGTTCACTTCACATTTACAATAGGAGTTATTTTTGCAGAATCAGAGTACTGCTGACCAGCACTTCCAGTTGGTGAAAGGTCAAATTACTATAAAGGCCATAACAGTATGCATAATATCCATTTTCTAATCAAACAGAATGGCATTTTTTCCAATCTGACCAAAAAACATTGTTTGGATTTCAAAGTGCACATTTAGGAGGAATGTATCTGCTGATCTCTACAGTTCCATTAACCCTTAAAATGAATATATTTGTTGAAATTTTAAGTCCAGTACAACTTTTCTTATAAATTTAAAAATTCACAGATAAGTTTAAGTTAACTTCAGCAATTCTACCAAGACACAGTTACGTTTAGGATGGCTTGCTAAAATGGAAGAGTTAAGACCCAGGTTTACTCACTGCTATTGGATGTTCATATCAAATGGACTTTGTTTCATGCTGGGTTCTTTCAGTCTCACGCATCATCATCATCTCTCATAAAGGTGTTGCAGGGCAAATTAGGCTCTCAGTTAAGCTTGAAAGTTTGTAATAGCCCTACCTAAGATATTTAGACTTCAAAATAAATGGGCAACCTTGAGTAGCAGATGAAGCAAGAGATAGGAAAATTATTATGATATACTTGGGTAATCCCATCTTGTGTGGTATCATTAGATGGGTTTGCTCATTTGCAGTGTGAAGTCAGCAAGTGAAAAGCAGCCACCTTCAGGCCAAGCCCTTAATGGAAAAGCCTTGGTGTCCTTTCTGTCTACCTGTGGGTCTTTCATATCAGTGGCCTCTCTTTTGTCCAGTCCTCTGACTTAGCCCACCAGCACTTCCTTTCCTGTGCTCTACCTTTCCACCTAGATTCTGTCTTTCCATCCCATCTTCTCACTGGACACGTTCTTATGTTCTTTCTGGTCTTTGTCTTATTCAACAAATTCTTACAGATATGTTTCTATTCACTTTCAGTGACTTCATCTTATTTCAGTTATTTACTTAACTTATTTACAGTTGGGCTTGATGATCTTAAAGGTCTTTTCCAACCTAAGTGATTCTATTCTATTCTATTCTTATTTTGGTGAAATGTCAGGGTAGTGAGTTGCTTTCTTCATGAAAACTTGAAAGCTCTATGCTTATAGGAGGCAGAGAAAACAGAGATGAAAAGTGAGTGCGACAGTATCAGTAAGTGCCAGAGGCTACTGTAGTTAGCAACAGCTCTATCTTCCCTGGTAATTTATTATCAGGATCTGTAAGGCAAGTAGCAGCACAGTTCCCGGTGCGTCAGGAGCATGGCAGGCCAGCACTGGATTCAAGCATAAACCAGCTTTCCAACTGGAGAAATGAACTGCCTGTTATTCAACTCCCTGCACCAGCGTTTTGGTGAACATTAATGTTATCACAGCCTGTACACAATACATGCATTCTCATCTCCATGTAACTACCTGTCTTTTCAAGGAATACTCCACAATAAGGGTACACTTTGAGTTAGAAATTGCTTTTGTCATTAGTGACGTTGGTCAGTATATCACCTGCTCAATGAATAGCATTTCAATTGTCTCAATGCAAATATCTAGTGTTTAAGCCCAATCACAAAATGATTGCCATTTTTTTTCACTGAGTAACTAAGGCTATGTCTCTGTGATAGTGTAACTTGCTTTCTGATTCAAAAAAAAAAAAGTGCTTTAAATGATGCTGTGTCCACAGGAATATGTACTCTGGCTCATTCAAAACCCGAGACCAATACATAAGTTCTTGCTCTCTAGAAATACCAGGCCAGCTCCTATGAACAAAGCCTTAACGCCTCAGATTGCAGATGTAAAAACCAGCACAGTCTCGAGTCCTAATCGTGCTTTGCTCATGTAAAAATCACCCAGGAAGATAGCTGCTGTCATTCAGTTTCTCACAGGCAGACGTTCAACTGTTTGAAAATGACGGTCCCCCAGATCCCACAGTCCCACCCTCCCCAACCTTCTGCTGCACGGCCCAGCACCAGCACTGATTTACAACTCTCATACATACTATTCTCCAGGCCATTCTTCCCAGTTGGTTCTCCAGACACAGGCAGTTAAGTAAAATCAGAATTGCAAATAGCACAACTTCACACCAGTTTCAGAGGACCTTTAAAGGGGCTCATTACTTTTAAATACTTATATACTGATACATTTTTAAAGGCTGTTGGACAGGTTTGTCAGCTATTTATGGTAAAGACAAGAGAAGGAAAGAAAAGATATTAATATATTATCTTATACTTCCCACTAGGATGTCCTAACAAATAATAAGATTAAAAAAATTTAGTGCAGATTAGAAAAGCCTGGTCCAAGAGTCCTGTTTGAGAATCTAAAGGTACACCTATACAACTGGAAAGATCTTAAAAAGCCTCAAACTCGCCCCCGGCATTATCTGAAAACACCGTTGGCTAACACCTGAGTAACTATTTTAGTTATTTTTATCTGCACTAACTGCAGAAACTGTTAAGTATGCTGGCATGCGTTGGATGGAGCACTTCAAACTACTTGCTGTGCCCTGATCAGGGGGACTCATGTTCTTGTAAGGAAGTCTCAGTGAAATTTACATATGGAAACTTCACATGGAAATGCACATATATGATGTCTTGGTCCTGTGTCCAAAATTCAGTGAGAATAAATTTTATAAATATTGTAAAAACCCTTTTACAACATTGAGACAAAGATTTTTATTTTTTTAGTCAACCAAAATCTATTCTTCAGTCATTCGTAGCTCATATGCAATAAATATAAGGGCCTAGTAATGCCAGGAAATTGTCTGTGTAATATTTTTCCTCTTTACCCATATGTTTACTCATATACATATGATTTATATGAGTCAAAACCACAAAAGAGGTCTGTGGAAGCATTATACCAGGTAGCTCACAGTAAGCTCAAATAGCACAGGAGCTGTAAAACTCCAGGAAGCAGGATTACCTAAATCCAGGCAGAAGGAAGACACAAGGTATGTAAAAGATTGGCTTTTACATTTATAAATGACTCCCTGGGCTGGAGCCCACAACAGTTACAGCAGTTCAAAATAGCACATTTCTGGGGCTTGATTCAATGCCCAAAGTGAATGCAAAGTCTAATACAAAGTCGTCAGGGGCTTCAATAAAAATTGTTCATTTTCCTTTCCTTCTGTATGGACATATTTATACCTCAAGTATTTTATCAAGCCATCTGCATAACAGTAAGTCAGCAAAAGACAACTTTCTTTATTTTTTAGGACTTCAGTCAAGATGGAGCTTTCAAACTCCAGAGTTGGCAGAGTTTTACCAGAAGGAAAAGAAAATGTAGTACATTTTCTTGAGGGCACCGCATAGCTGGGTTTACACCTTTGCTATCTCCATCCATAAGAACAATGTTTGTTTTTTTCCTTCCTATATGATTTATAGTGGTCTCTTCATGGTTTTCATGGATCATTAAAAAGTACAGTAGCATCTGGTAGATGTTTTGTTATAAAGAAGATTTATTTCTCAAGTAGTCCAACCATTTTTAGGATCCATTCTTAGGATCAGTCTTACAGATGGGGTATTTTCAGAAGGTAATTAAATAACCACAGTCAATCCCAAGTGAGGCAGTAAGTTAAAATTTTACATTATCTTTACTGCAATGATATAATCTTAAGAACTAAGCTTAATACTGAAATAAAGTTGAACTGCTTATTTTTTAAATTTCAAAAATTGCTTATCTTCAGAACCTATTCTGCATTCTCAGATTTCCAGCAATTATTCCTTTGCTTAAACCCTTAATCACTAGGGCTTAATGCACACAATATTCTAGACTTTGTCTAGCAATATTAAATAATAATATGTAAGCATTCTATCTACCCTTTGCTTAATACAAAGGAAAAGAAAGGACAAAAACACAGTGAGTACTCTTTTCACAAAGAAAAAAAAAAAAAGACATATTTCCACATTTACAAGTACCAGATTGTTTTGGAAAGTGTATTTGAACATACCCACATGTTGAGGGTATTGGAGAAATTTAATGGATGAAAGGAAGAAAATTGAACATTATTCAGGAAAAATAAAATCTTCTGAAGGGAAGATGCAAACAAAGAGCTTCTGAGCCTTTTTGTGTTTGTTGACCCACTCCCCAAAAGGCAATCAAGGAAGTTAGCAGCTATCAAAATATAATGCATAGCTTTATATCTGAACTTATTGATTAATATTTAGAAGGCATATTGATGAGAGGACATAAGGTATAAGTGCTAATTATTTAGTATAACAAAATTCTTCACCTACCTGAAAAACCTAGATCAACCAATAGCAGTGGTTTTAAAATCAGAAATGTTTGTGGATTATATATAAAAAAAAAATTATTTGAAGAAAATGAGGTCTTTCAACAGAGCTCAACCATTTCAGTAAAGAGATGCAACTCCAGCTCATGAATCAACCCTGTGAAAATTTGTAGTCTATGTTATTGAATTCTGCACTGGTTCTTGAAAAAAAAAGTCAATAAGAATAAAGTGGAAATTAATCATAGTTTATCAGTAAACCCCTCAGTATTCTTAGGCGAGCTCCTTACTGTTACGTGAAGTCTGAAAACCTGTGAAAAGTGTTATGTTCCACTTATTTTGTCAGAGTGCCAGGAAGATATTTACTAACTTTGGAAAAAATACAGAAAATTCACGATTGGCTAAAAATCCAACAGACTCTGCATCAAAAGAAACAGCTTTTTTGTTTTTACTGTCTATTACCATCAACCATGACAGAAAAGACAAAAGCATCAAACTATGTTTTGATTTAAGAACACAGAGAGCAAACAATTAAAATTGAAGATAACACTGACATATTGACCCTTGCAAATGCAAGAAAACATACAATAAACATTTTACAATGAAGGCCTGCAGAATGCCTGCTTCACACGTTTCAAATTACAGATATAGGTTTTGGGTGGGGAAGAAAATCTTGAGGAATACACTAAGGACCACGGAAACTACTGCTGATGAGCACATCAACATACCTGAAAATATAAGAAATTAGCTGGCTTTTAAGGAAACAGGGAAAGTCATAAATACAGCCAAAAGGAAATGTGACAGGGTAAATCACTGCTAATATTAGTTCTGCATTTGCAGCTCTTTAAAAAACAGGGCAGTCAGACAAGTCACCAAGTAAGCCATTCCTGAGCATCAGCGCTTTCTCACTCATGAGTTCTTTCAGTCCTAGTGAGCTCATATGAGTAAACAGGGCTCTGGCGCTGGGCTTGGTGTGAGTCCTCCCTGGGTTTTAGCCAAGCAAAAAAACAGAGAGGAAGGTTGGACAAGCTCTTCCATTACCTGAAGACAAACAGGCTGGGGAAGAGCAAAGATCATCCCTGACCCACCTACGGCCATAGGGTGTGTGACTGAGCAAAGAGACTGAGACAAAGACAACAAACCTACAGAAAGCTGGGGAAAGGACACAGGAAAAGCAGGCTAAGGATCCTCTACAGGGATAAAGTGAGTCAGCTGCTGAAGAAACAAGAGAGGAAAGTAAGGCTGTGGGCAAAGCATTGGGATTAGCTGTAGAAAGAATAAGGCTGCTGGCAGAAGAGATGAAATCAAGGATGTGGGTATGGCAGGATTAGCTTTAGATTAAAGTTGCTGAGCAGCAAAAAAAAAAAAAAAAAAAAAAAAAAGAAGAATCCATTCTCTCCAGAGCTCATTCCATTCCCAAGACTGGAAAGAACCCCAAATCCCCAAACTCCTCTATTTCTCTGTGGATATAGTACATTTCTCAGCCTATCCAGTGTGCAGTGCGTAGCAAACGACAACCCAGTTCTGGAGACCTATCCTAGTATGATAGCAGTTCTATAGTAATTTAGTTTTAGTAGATTATCCAGAAACAAGATTCTCAATGGACACTTTGCTGCAAAAAATTGGTGTACACCACCTACATTGTCTCTTCCCTTCCACCCTCATGGAACAGGCCACAAGAATCATAGTACACCACTGACATGATCACATATTGTCCTACCTCCCTGAATATAGAAGTTAAATCGGCAGCAAGTTACTACTTGGCTTCATGCCCGTGGGCTCAACATATTGTTCCATGCAACTCCTGCTCTGAAATCAGAATAAATCATTTTCATTTCTTTTTTTTTTCCTGGAATTATCCTCATTGTTGCACCTGAGCTTCTCACAAATATTAATCTTCAAAATACCTATGAGATCTAACCGGGTGGATGTACTGCTGTTTTACAGATTTGAAACTGAGGCTTGGAGAGCCAAAGTCATCCATTCATTCTACATTTTTAAATCATCTTTTGCACAGAATTAGAGTTCTTATTTTCACCCTTTTTGGAGGAAACACCACACATAATTCTAGTTTGGAACTAATAACATAATTGAGAGAAAATTTGATCAAATCGACTTTTATCAATTTTTAGGCAGAATATAACAAAGTTTTGCAGCCTCTCTCAGTTTTTACTTCACATTACATTCAAGTGATAGAGGGTGAAGATTATGTCACAGAGGTAGCAACTAAAGATACGGCAAAGCACAAGGTGCCACTCTTGGCACGTCAAGATAGACTTGGAAAGCAGGATTTGACTGCTTTATGGGATGGGATAAGGAACAACACAAGGAGGAATAGGCAGCAATTTTGTTTCAGCAGTTTTTAACCTTGTCAGCAACAAATATGTTTCAGGTAAAATTTGTACACAACAGAACAATAATCCATTAATTTTCTCTCCTTCTCCTTCAGTAGGATTTTGAACAGGAGTCCAACTCCGTAAGTTTTAAAAAGCATCCCAGTTTCAAGGAAATTGAAGATATACCACAAACAATTCTGCTTCAAGTAAAAATCAAAACAGTAGGTACCCACAAGCTTGCAGTACTTTTATTCAGAGTAAAGCTAAATTTAAAAGATATATTTTAAAAGATACAATTTTTTAAAAATTGAGGCAGACTTCTATTGATTTCAACAAGCTTTGGATCTAGATCTTTAAAAACTAGACAACCTAGACTGAAGAACTTAAAAATTGAGGAACTAGATACTCAATTTAGAAAGTAAATCTATGATCATTTTAACTTTGACCTTAGACTGAATTATTTTTCATCATGTGCGCGATCTGATTTTATCTGAATATCTAGTACATTTTGTCACTGTCTAGTTTGAGAGTGTGATTATTGATTACCTTGCCAGGAAAGGTAAGTTAATGGAAATTAAAATTCTCATATACCAGACGCATCCAAATTAGCCTGCTCAATGAGCCCCAATATCAAGGTCCTGGTCTGCACAAGCCAGAAACTTCCTTTGCAAGTTTCATAAAACAAATAGTTGCACAGTATACCTCCTGTGCTCTGAGGCAGAAGTCAAAGGCCAATACTGAAAGACAGCAGATAACTCTTGAATTCACTTGATTTAGGAACAAGCTCTTACGAAGTGATGCCATATTCTGTGAGACAAAAGGGTTATTAACTAGAGAGGATGGCTGCTCTTTTTGTAGCTAAGATTAAAGAAATTATTCTCTCCAGGGTTCCAAATAAAGTGTCAAATTATTATTTCTGTGAAAGATTTCTCTTCGGTAATCAACTCACTATAAAAAAACTAAACTATCTACAAAAAATTACTATTAATTTATTTTGGGCTGCAGAGAACTACAGAGAAAAATTACATTACTGTTTTCCCTCCCTAATCAAGTATGGGACAGGATATATGAATCACATGAATCCAGCAACAAGACAGCTGTTAGACACAATCAGAAATACAGACTAAGATGTTTGATTCAGAGAGCCACCAAAGAAATATTAGCAGATACACTGTGACAAAAAAGAACAAAGCAACCCCACAGTCACAGAGCAAAATGAAATAAAACACAAAATAAACCATCACAGGAAAGCAGTTTGAATCCCAAGCAACCAATGTTTTTCTTTTAGCCAAAAGAATTGGGAATTTGTGTGCCAAGAATGCACTCTTCCCCTCTTTTCTCCTTTTTTCCTTTGAATGTAGGTACTGGTTCAAGTATCAGATAAATGTCAACCAAAGCATCCCTGTTAAGATTACCAATATCATATAGTGACTATATTTACAGCACCCACAATTTTTCTTATTAATATGTTATCCCAGCTCTTTGAATCAAAGTCACTTTTATGCCTCATTGACTAAAGTCTTCATTATTGCCAAATACCAAAATGCTATTAACATGTACCTAAGCTGTATCTGGTATATAAGTACAGGGGTTTCTTGAGATGATCTCACTTAAAATTTTGCATTTATATTTTTATATTTCTTTCATCAAGGGTTGAAAAGTAGAAATTAATATCTTCCCATATCATCCTTATTATTAATCCAAATATTCTAAACTCTTGTGTGAATTAGATCAGGTCTGTAGCAGGAGAGGCTTTCAGGGGAATTCAAGTGCTGTGCTGAAAAACTGTGCTGATAAAAGGGACAATAGCCTTTTCTTCATCATAACCCAATCTAGCAACATAAAGCCAGAGCAAAGCAAAACAAGATATTACCAGGAAGGCAAGGCAGAACTGGCACACTGACAGAAACCATCAGTGCTCATGATCTCAAAAGCATTGAGTCTGCATCTTTTACAGGCACACACTTTCTGTACATCCATACTCACCACATGAGCAAGTAACAAGAAGCTATGAATTTGCTTAAAAGGAAAAACACCTCTTCACAATTATCATTTAATTATTGTGCAGGTATTATAACTACTTTATAGTCTGCATTTGTGGTGACCAAACATTTTTCAGCATCAGTAACTACTTCTGTATGTGATTACAGTACCTTAATAATATAGAATGAAGACATAAAAATCTAATGAAATCTAGGTTTGGAATCATGTCTGATGTTTGATATTACCATTAAGGCTTTTTAGCTGTTTAATTGTTTAAAGTTAAAAAGCAAAAAAACCTTCACTATCTCCTTTCCTCAGTCAAAAAAACTTCAATACTGGTTTGCTCACAGCATTTGGGGCACATCTAAATATTTCAGGGCAGTTGGCAAATAAGAAATGATAGTCAATCTAAGTTTTGCATTATAGTCAGTTGTTTACTCATGGCTAGCAAGAGAGCATGAAAATTAGAATGATACATCAAACATCTGTCACTCTTTACAAGAAATATTGTTAATATTTGGCAACTTGAACTTACATAAATTATTATCCCAAAAAGTTCTAAGAGGTGGAGATTTTAACTGCAGTATCTATTCTCTATATGTAACTACATTTAATCAGACCTATAATTAATAAATATAAACTGATAAACAATTACCCATTCAGATTGACTGAAATATCATAAATAACAGTTGTAAAGGAAGATTAATGAAAGAAATGTGAATGTTTATCCACATCATTTATGCACTACAGATGCTTTGCATTCAAATATATGTATCTAGTGTCAGATACATATTTACAAGGGGATGTAATGACCATTTGCATAACCAAATTGTGAGTATAGCTCTATGGAAGTCAAGAGCAAATATGTAACCAGGTCACAGGCATTTGTCCCTCTGATGGATAGTACCATACTGTGCTGTTAGTAATTCATTTCTACGCAACTATACACTTAATTAAAACCTGTAGAATCAAACAAGAAAAAATTAAGAAAATAAGGTAGGAAATCTGTACTCTGCCACTGATATGAAAACACAGACCAGTCTATTTTTTTCTTATCATTTGCCTTCCCATTTTCTTCAGCTTGTATTTCATAAAAGCAATACACACATGCTTCAAAAAGCAACACCATCAAATTCTGAAAGCATATATTGGTTGAAAACATCTACTACGTGTATGCAGATGGTCACACACACTAATCAAGCTGTTTTCTGTAGTACTACATGTTTGAGAGTTTTCCATTTCAGTGCTACCAATCAATTACCCACAGCACCACAAAGAAAGGCCTTGCATTTAAACACGAGCAGCAGACTAGGTTTCTTCCCGTACTACAAGTAAATTGACCCATTAAAAACCTGAGGAAGGTGTGCCCTGGATTTTATACTAAGGGCATCAAAAAGTGCAACTGAAGCCTCAAAGGAAATTCCTGTTCTTTCTCTTCATACATATATTCCTGATTCTAAATACTATCTTTTTATATGAGCTTTTGATTTTGAGTCACTGCATTGTCACTGATGTTACTTTTTTTGACTGCTAAGGAGATGGCCTATGCTAAAGTTCATCCATCTTCAACTCCAGAAACCTCCTTTGGGATCACCAGTGGCTAAGCCCCTACCCATCAACTGTTATTCAGTAGAATTTCTAGTCATCAGTTAATGCAACAGGTGAGTATCCTGCCTGGCAGCTGCTTGTTTTCATAATGCCAGAACCAATATCCAGTTTGTCACTGGATCTAAAATAACAAAAATTTCTTGCTGCTCTTGAGCTTAAGCATTTCTAAAGAAATTAAAATAAATAGTTAACATTTCTAGGCAACATTACCCTTTCTGCAGAGCCTTGCATCTGTACACCAGATCTAAGACATGCCCAATTCTAAAAGCTCTCTCTAGAAGACTGCCCCCAACAAGGAGGGGGCACAGAGTGGCAGGTCAAGCAGGTGGATAAAGAAATACCCAGAGAAGCTTTCTGGCTGCAGAATAAGTCAAAATACCTGTATACATACATACATACCCTTACAGCATAACAGTAAGCAAAAAGGTAAACTCCAGTTTCTAAAAGGATATTCAGAAACTGGAAAAAAAGATATTGGTGAATGTAACTGAACCTAGAGTACATTAAAGTTACTATTAAAATAAATTCTGTAACACTTCAGTAATCACTTCAATATGTGTCTTTTTAAGACTCCATTAAATGAACAGTGAGAAAATTTTGAAGTTTAATCTTAGCATTTGCTAAACATTCTTCATCGCCATTTTAAAAGTAACCAGAGAAATAAGAATTAAAAAGGGGATTAAATTGTTCAAAGGCATTTAAGTCCAGACTTTTAAATATTTGGGAACACTTAACAGCACAGAAAATGGCAGGCATCCCTGAAATCAGTGGGAAAATAGGCTACTTCCTATATTTCAGTTTGAAATCACAAGGATTTGTCAAACAGAATGAAAGATCTAGATTTTATACATCTCATCTGAGCTACACACAGTGCCTGCATCAGCACATTGACTCTGTACACCATTATTTATTATTAATTAAATATGATACGTGTATCATGTCATTAAGCAGATTCAGCTGTCATGTGAGCAGACAGGAAGACTGACTCAATATTGAGATGCCAGACTATCTGAAAAAAATTGAATAGCCTGTTGCTTTTTTCTTGTGCAGGGGATTTGGCCCTCACCTTTTTTTTTTTTTCATATTTGCTTTCTGTATTCACCTCTAATGAATTCCCCTGGACCAAATAAGAGCTCAGTTGCTCTGTTAGGTACTCCTAGATTTCCAACCAACTCATGTCTGTTCACCTCTGTGCTGAACTCCACCGGTTATGAATGCCTCTTATCTGCTGCTGGACCCTCTTCTCAACTTGAAACTGCTGTAGCTTCCTTCACCTTTCTTTCCTGCCTCTGGCCACAGCTTCTGGTGTGATCAGACTCCTACTGCTCCTTTTATAATTTCCTTACTTAAAAAAAAAAAAACCACACACACACTCAGACAATGGCAGAAGTCATGCTGAAAATGGAAGATGAAAAAGAAATATCCAAAAGCTGGAAACAAGGTCAGCAAGACTTACTTTTCTAATGTGTTAATTTTGTCATCACCCAGCAGACAGAAGTCCTCAGTCCTTCTCAACACAACAAAAAACAGAATTCTATGAAAAGGGTTTCTTGTACTTATCTGGGAAATATTTTAGCTCTATGAATTAAATTTCTAGCTCCACAATCTCCACCTGATATGTCTTACAGTAAAACTCAGGACATTGAAAACACCAGCACCAGAGTTAATTGGTCCATTCTGGATGAAGTTAGTTTTTTTCCCCACTTTTTCCACAGTCTATAGTTGTGTCCTGTATACTGTTTTGATAAGCTATTCCAAGACGTAGCATACAAGTGCTAGCACTTGAATAAGCCGTAAAGACTCAAATTCCTATAATTTCTTGTAACGATAAAACCTGATCTAATTGTATCCACAGACACTCTCTGCACCCTGCAAGGCTTCAATTGAGGTTTGAATGTTGACAGTTTCCATGCACATTTCATATCACTTCTTATAAGCACATTATACAACTATCTGTTCTTCTATAATCATATAACAAGCTATATGTTCAGTTGGTTTGAGTATAAAAAAAAAAGATCTTTGTTATTTAAATCACCATATAATTCCAAAAAATATCTTAGTTGGAAACTATCCCATGCATCTTTCACATAAAGGGAATATTTATTCTTCTGATTTTATACCCTGCACAATGGAAAGTGTGAAATCCACTGCAATCATTTGTTTGCAATGTGTTTTCTTTAGTCCGTTATATTAAGCCACCGCCATATGAGATATAAACAAAAATAAATGCAGTTATTGGAACAAGAAAATAAAATAACAGCCCAAAATGTATTCTTTTGCACTTACAGTATGGAAGACATGAAAAATACACAAGCACACAGCAGCTAAAGAGCTCCAGAAGAGAAGCTACTGAAGAATCTAATTCAAACTTTGGCCCATTTGCTGCCTCAGCCACACGTACCCAGTTTTCAACTAATTAAATCATTGTCTGGTGCAATACTACCATATTGCCATTTCCTGTTGTTCTTTGAGGATAACTCGACTTCTGTAAAGGCATAGGTAGGTTCAGTTCCTATTTTATCTGAAACTACTCACACTCAGCAGGCAGAATGAATGGAAGACTTTGATTTTGTTTGTCTTTTGTAGTTTTGAAAACCAATGCTGGCTGAGAAAAAAAAAAGCAGCTATAGATCCCCAAGAGCTACTGTTGCTATCCCTCAAACTGCCAGCTTGATAAAACTACTCATTCTTAAGGTTTTGTTGTTGCTGTTGTTGAATTCTTCTGCTCCATCTGAATTGTTGCAAGTATGGTCTTAATACACCTTTCAAAATTCAGGACTTGGCTGAAAAATATTTTTATATTACATCACTGAAGCTTTGCATCACTCTGTGTATTCAGAAGGTTCCAAAACCTTCCTTGGCATCACTGGGTAACACTCACTTTAGCCTTTCAGATTCCAAGAACAGATTTCCTCAGCAGCTCCTACAACAATTTTAGTTTCAGCTGAGATGAAATACTACAAATGGTAACATTTTGTCCTTGAATGAACCTGTGATGAGTATCATTTATTGCAGGTGGATGCTCCCAAAGTGAAAATTGTGTAGGTTAGATTAAACCTGAAGGGGATGCCAAAGGGCAGCACCAGCTTCTTTTGGCATTTTTGTCAGGGCACTGCCAAATCCAGCATTAAGACTCCAGTTTAGCGTTTTGATTAAAGGAGAATGTGTGTTTAGGTGCTTAGCTTTTTTGTGCATTCTTTCTGGTCCTTTCAGCCTCAACTAGAGGCACTGTGACTGTGGAGACGCTAACTACAGCCATTACAAAGAGGTATTACTTTGTTGTTTGCTACAGCAACTGTTATGGTCACCATGAATTTGTTCTGACCGCATGTCCTGCCACCAGAAAAACTATTACTTCATTTCCTTTCACCTGAAAAATAACTATATTCTCTATCTATTCTCCTACCTTTTTCTCTCCTTATCTTGCTTTTTTTTTCTGATAGAAGCTTTATTTTTTTCTATAGTAGCTTTGTACCACTTGGTATTTGAGGAAGATGAAAGACTCCCCCAAAAAACAGTACTTCCCTTTCAAGGATGAAATCACTCTCTCCACCACTGATGTTCTTTTTCCTTTTTACTCCCTCTCTCCTCATAAAATCAACTTTGCTCCCCACACACATATTTGACTCTCAAATAACTCCCAAAACTCACAAAAAACAACACAATGTGCACTGCAAAGGTTTCCCAGCTCCCATAACATGAGACTCTCAGAAGAATACAGTATGAAGCAGTGAATGATCTTTTGTTGTTTGAAGCAAAAAAGAAAACTTCAATTATCCAATAGTAGTGATTTCACCACAGTTCTTTTCTATTATTTCAGATTTTTAGAAGGCAAAAATCTTTAGTCAAGGCTAAATTTTGGTAACCCTCTTCAGATTCACCACCATCACTGATTTTGAACGGACTTTTCAGAAATTATTATATTTTTCAAACTTGCTAATCAAATCAGCTCCACATGAATATCGCTTTGCCTGCAGAATGTTTTGAAGAACTCAAGTGATGGGACCAGATTTGGCTCAAAATGAAAGTTTGTAGAAGAAAGAACTTTTACAGTAGCTGCCACTGAACTCTTCACTATGTTGACTCTCTCAAAAAGTGAAAGATTCTGAAAGAAGTCTGTTGATTTAGTCTTTAAACTGTTAGATATATCTGTGCAAGGACTATGCTTTTCAAGCAACAGCTAATTATGTGCAAAAGAGGAGAAGAAGAAGTATATGATCTGCAAGGATCGACAAAAGACAGTCTTCCTCTTGCACACACTGAATTGTTAAACTCAAAGCATCAGTAATCTGACCACTACTTTAAACAGAGATTTCAGAAACAGAACTACAGACTTCAGCATTTCTTAGAGGAGAAAAGTAACTTAAAAGTGCTTTGGGAGACATGAAAACCTTCAGGAAAAGATAGAGCAAGGATTCCCCCTAATGGAGAAAATGTACACTTTCCACAGACTTCTGTTTTGGCTTTAAATGCAAGTCGGTATGATGCCATGGAATGTTAGTGACATTTTTAATGTATGATGCACACTTGTGGTCAATAGTATTGTTAAGGGCAGCTGGAAATTGAAATTACTAAACTCGAAGGGAAGTGACTATAGAAAAAATATAAAGCAGAAAAAAATTTCATGTTTTAGTTGTCACAAAGTAAGATGGAAAAATTAAAAGATACGGTGTTTAAATGAAGAATTGACCATGGCAAAGCTTTATACTTGCTCTCTTGGCCTCATTATTTATTGCTACAGTCTGTGGAGAACTTGGTAAAGACCCACTGAAGATGACTGGATTTCACAACACTGCACTGAGCAAGGTGAGGACTAGCTGACACCTGCAGCACGTTCAGCCATGCAGGTTGGTTAGTTTGCTGCCATCATTCCATTATCCCATAAGACATTTCTAACTAGCAAACTAGAATCCAGATGAGATCTCCAAAGTTTGAACTGCATCTATTATCAAATGTGAAAACCTCTAATTTCTGTGCTTTTGTTTCATATTCTGTTTGCATGTGGCTGGGTTTTTTTAACTCTCTTCTTAGTAACATTACTGAGAATTCATAGCCAAATCACTTTGGAGTAAAGGACATTTTACACTTTTGTTGACAAGCCATTTACTAAGGTACTTACATAAAATACCTTATAGATTTTATATTAAAGTTTTTAACTGCATAGACTTTCTTGAAAACAATTATACCTACAGAATAATTCCCATTAGTCATATCAAGTTATCCTGTGTCACTGTGCAAGGTCAAGTCAGATGAGAATGTTAAAAGAACTGCATCTGTCGAGCTTTTAGAAGTATGGCCAGAATAAAAGTTTTTCAGACTTACTTCCCTAAATAAAACTGCAAATTTCAGACACTCTTCATCTTGGTCTTTCACCTAACACAAATCACAGCCCATCAGGACAGCACAAACATTTATATGAAGACTCATTACTTTGTCAGTAAGGCATCCTTTAGTTTTCATGGTAATGGCATTTAGTAACCATAGCTACATTTTTCTCTACTATAGGGAAAAAGTACAGGGAAAAAGAAAAGTATTTTAATCAAATCCAGCTAGTCGAAGGGATATTTTTCTTCCCATGAATGAGAAATTTGATTCCTTCTAGTAAGAGTAAGGGTAATGGGAAGACAGCTGATGTAATGGCCACATGAGACCCTGTTGGATTCACAGTTTGTTCAAAAGCATGTAAAAGCAATAAAATAAAAAAAACCTAAGCTTTACCAACCTAAATTTAAAATCTATAGCTTTAATATTGAGTTACACTGCAAATAACAAGTTTAGTCCTTAAAATGTGATGACTTACAGAAGTACTATTTCCTCCCTAGCCATTTGTTTTATTTTGAAATATAAAAGAAATGTAAGCAAAAATCTTCCAAGGTTCTCATACTTTGCAGGAACAGGCTACTCCAAGTGTTTCCTTTCCCAGAATGTTAAAGACATTTCAAAGAAGTACATATAAACCAGGGAAACTCTTAAGTCTGCATAGCTACAGAAAGACCTGTTTAGTCTGAGATGCTAAGAGTCCTAGGAGACACACATTTATTTTTCTTATTCTCCAAGCACTTGTCCTTGATGCCAAGCCCGGCAGGCAACAGCAGCTATTGAATCCCTCTAATAGTTCCTTATTAACTACTTCTGAAGAAAATTATACTTTGACTTTGCTTCTTCCCAGCTCAGTTACAGGAATTGATGTAAACTGCAAAGCCAAACGGATGCAGTTGCAGTAATGGAAACTCAGACAAATCACAGCTGCTGGGACAGTCTGCTGTACTCCACGGATTTATATTTCACCTGCAAAACTCAAACAATGTCTGCAGGCAGGTATGTGGAAGTGTATAAATATAGCTCCAAGGAAAAGATAAAGATATTAAAATCAGCCAATCTCATACCAAATTAACTCAAACACATCTGTAATCTGAAGAATATTTACATTTGGATTCTGATCCATGGCATGGCCCCAGTTATGATACTATTTTCTTCATGGATTTTTATGGAAAGAACATTTTCCTCTGTTGTTTCCTCTCACTGAAGAAATTAAGAATCTGAGAAACTGAATGTTAAGTGGAGAATCTATAGAATCATTAGAAACAAGTTTCTGTAGTCCATTAAATTTTTCAATAGCAGGTATGATAAAAAGCAAGGCAAAAATAAACTATCTTTGTCAGCTTATGGTTCTTGCATTGGTTCATGATCATAAAGATTTTTCTGAAAGAATATTGACAAAATAACTTATCAAAAGCATAAAGAAGAAATCATACTAAATGTTTATGAAAAGATGAAACAACATTAAAGACATACAGGAAAAATCAGAGGAAAATCAAAGCAATTATTGTGCTATGTTGTTTTGCTCTGACATCAAAAAATACGCTTAATAAATTTTACATTCCACCAAAGTGGAGAAGATCATAACACTTGCATTTTTATTGTCGTGTAGCCTTGTTAATCATTCAACCTTTTTTATCTGCAAAATAGTGTATTGGAAAGTCAGCCTTCTCTGTAAACATGAATTCATCATCCAGTATTATGCTTATGGATTATTATTCAATTGCATGATTCAAGTCTCAAGTTGACATCAGATTTCATTATTACTTCGTACATAACTTTGTCCTGGAAAACTAATTTACCTGAAATTGACTCATTTAACTTGAGGTACAACAACAGAGATGAGAACTCTGTTGGTCTTTGGAACTCATACTCACAGGACAAGATTGCAGAGAAACCCCACCTAACGTGGCAAGGCAGCCAGGAAAACAGTGTTTGCTTCTGTAGCAGTTGATGCTCAAACTCCAAGGTCTGCAGTGTTAGTTCTCTCCTGCTCATCTCACCTCTTAGTCTTTGAGGTGCCTTTTTATCCCTTCAGATAACCATGATCTGTGGCCCTTTGTACCCTCTCACTCTGTCCAGCCTCCTGGTGAGCCAGTCCCAAAACTGACCCAGAGATAAGTCCTCACTTTGTGCTTGCTCTGCAGCCATCCTAACTACAGAGCTGTCACATTATTTACTTTATGGCCTGATAAATGTTAAATCAGCAATTTGCTAAATATGCTTATGCTAAGTCCATTTTACCATAAGGCAGTAACTGAATTGCTGATTTAGCAATTCAGCTAGTCTATGTCTTGCCACTGGAAATGCTAAATATATCTGTGCAAGGTTGGCAATTGAAGCAATTCACCTCAGCTCATGAGCCCCTTTCCCCTAGAATTGATCCATGAGCCCCTGCTGCCTTCAGACTTCCCCTTACAAACACAGAGCTCTGCAGGTATTGAGAAGCTGAAGAGGAGGCTGTCTAAGCACAGCGTCAGTTTGAAGGGCCTTCTTACTTTTTGAGTTTTTTTCCCCAAATCATATTTCATAAGAACAGAAACATGGAAGCCAACACCGACTTCTGAAGATGGTCAACTTCGCATTGAAGGGGATTACGTTTCTCTCACATCCCTTATGTACAAGATCACAGGCTACATGTCCAGGCAGTTATTTTAATTCTTCTGTTTATGGACACAAAAGAAATGGGCAGATGGCAGGAAGAGCAGGAGCATGGGCAGCAAGATCTGGAGGAAGAACAGCAGCAACAAAAAGTAACAGAGCAGGAGAAGCAAATGGAATGAGAAACAATTGGGAGTTCTAGGAGAAGAGGAGGGTGGGTATGCACGGAGAAGTTTCCCACATAGGAGTTTGTGTAGGGAATATTGGGGACAACACGTTAGTTCAAGGTTTAGCCTGTAAATAACCAGAAAGTAGTTTTCTAAGGCACTTTTGAAGAAAAAAAAAAGGAGAGTTTTAAATTCAGAATAGTACCAAACTGTTTTGTCTGGTAGATTCTTTAAAAGAAGGAAAGGGAATACAAATGAGTGAGTCAGGAGGTAAGAAATGTTTGAAGTTGTATTGACCATTGCCGTGTTTCAAAACATTGTTTCCATAATTAGGATTATTTTATACTAGTTTTGGAATCAAGGAGCAGGAGAAAGAAATAATTATATGCTGACCCCAGCCTCCTGCACTGCCCATCACTTCACCAGTGGGACTGGGACAGACCGAGTGTTACGTGCTGGGAAAACAAGAAGTTGAGAGACTGTGAAGGTGAAGGAGAGGCATTAAACTGAAGTTGAGTCTGGGAAAAGTGTGGAACAGGTGTTTCCTTAACTATTTGCTCAATTGTTTTCATCTAATTTTTCTCTTCAATACCTGACATTATGTTAATTAGCAATAACTAAATTAAGTGAAGTTCCCCAAGTCAAGACTGGGTTTGCCTGCAACAAAGAGTCAAGGATGCTTTGTGAGGAGCACTTGATCTGCTGAAAAGACGCAAAATGTCAGAAATATTGAGAAATTCTGATCACTTGGCTGACTTCCCCATTCTGAAGTAGACCTTCCTGCCAGAATAACAGCATCAGCTGATTTTCTTGAACTATTCCATCTGTGGTTTTCCATCTGTACAAGCCTGCCATATGTTTACCCTCCTGTCGCTTTGGCCTCACATTCCACTGTGGTTCTTGAACCTAATGAACAGCTTAAGAAGTTTTAAATTGCCAATATTGTCAGTTGCTTAAAGTTCTACCATTGCCTTTACTTACACTTGAGTACATTATTAACATATCAACACCAGCAATCAGCACATTAGGTTTTACTTAGCTATTGAACTATTATTTATCTTCTTTTATCTATTCTCTCCATATTTATTGAAATTACCTAAAATTTTGCATGCATTCCAACAACTGCTTTTTTGTAGCTCTAAAAGAGCAAAGTTCTGAGGCAACCAAAGAAAAATATTAGAGCCAAATATACATTTAATATTCATCTCTGTATAGAGGCAGAATTGATTTGTCATGTTTGTTATTCCACAAGCAAGCTTACAATTTAAAATGCAACAATGATATATCCATCAACTGAAGTAATACTATGAAAATGATCATCTCCCTGTACCCACTACCAGTTCTGAGTATATCTGTCATAACTTCCAATGCAGTAAAAATATCTAAGACATTGAAATGACAAAAATTAAACACAAAGCCAATGAGGGAGGTTTGGGGGTCTCACTGCAGGGTTAGATTTAAAGTTCCTTTCTGGAACTCAAAGTTTTCCACACCTTCTTCAGCAGCCAATTTCTGGTTGTACTTTCTAAGCCATTGCACCTTTTTTACTCCCTAGTGAAATCACTGCTTTGTCTTCCTACTAAAATGCTCTTTTCCCTTTGAAACTGAAAACTGTTTCTTGTTAAGCAAGTATCAACTGAACTCAACTAAAACCAATCTGGTATTCATGAACGTTAAGTAAAACAGGTAATCTTATAGGCAGTCTTGTTTCTAAATCTTTGATAAAGGATGTTATTACATCATTTGTCTAACACTTTTTCCTTCACTCTCTGCATTCTTCATATTTTAAATACATTAATTAAAAAAAAAAACACCAGACTTTAAAGATAAGAAAAATCTGACCAGACTGGCAATAAAGCAGTGACATACTTGCTCTATGCTTTGTGCCCTCCTTTTGTAAGCAAGCATTTTGTTTCATCTGGCAATCTGTATTTCGAGCAGTAGAGGGAGTCTTTTAATCAGTGGAGCCACATTCAGTTCCATTCATTTACTCTCAGGCTTGATGTTTGGGCGATAATTGTTTTAAAGGTCAAGGCCAGCAAACCAAAAAAAGGATATCAAGCAGAATGTTTTCTCTTTCTTTTTATCCAGGAGGGATGGAGAACTAAGATCTTTTGCCATCTAATTGTCAGTAATGTTTTCTTCCAAAAAGAAGAAAAATGTTAATCCACTCTTATCTTTCCTCATCTCAGCATTGGTTTGCAAAGGCCTTGAATGTTTTCAACAAGAGGTAGTAAAGATTTGGCTGCAGAAGACAGGATTTTTTTTTTTCCAGGACATGAAACAGCAAGTCTTGCAAATAATGGCTATTTCCCCCCAACTCTTTGCACTGTTGCCTCTATCTATGTACTGTTGCCATTAGTATTGAGAGAGCCATTGTTCATTGTAAGAAAATATAAAAGAACATCATTATAAGTTCAGATTTCTACAGTGGCTTTCTGGAGGGGTTTTGATCAATGCAGAAGGACTGCCTGAAAAGAGAAACATTTTCCAAGAGAGTGTATTACACAGAAAGAGAATGCCCTGATACTGAAAGAAACTGGAAAAAAAACGTACCTACCAGTAGGCTAGACAAAGGGCACAGGTCGAGGCCTTTTCTTTGAAAGCACTGATTAATGTGAGGTCCTGTTACCTGCTATAATCATCGTTTTGTTCTGAGTGAAAGGTTTCCTACATTCCTAATTTGTCTTAGGGATGGTAAAAGAGAAAAAAAACTGTCTACCTCGGTCCAAGGGTGAGACAGTTTCATTTTGCATTCAGTTCAAAGTGATGGATACAAAGGATGCAGGTTGTCGTACAAATGCTAACTGAGTGATTCCCTGGAAAAGCAGCCCCTGCAGCTCACATCACTCAACTATTTATCTTGATGAGAAGGGGCTATTTTGGACTGTTTCTTAAATAAAAGATTACTGTGGCAAAGTTAACAAGAACTCTTAAATCCTAATAGAGAAAAATCTCCATTTATATGCACATCTACCTCTGTATTAATGAAAGACTAGATGTTTGCACAAATTAAGTCTCCCTACTTGATTTTTCATCACGTAAAACATGCTGGCAATTCCTGCTTTCCTAAAACTGGTAATATAGGTATATAGGGGTCCTGATGCTCTTTTCACTGAAGCCCGTAAGAAATGTTCAGTTCATTAAAACGGGACTTACACAGATATTTTGGGAGGGGGGCAAGGGCAGAGTTCAGCACCTTTCCCTAATGATGGAATAGCAAAAGGGAACACAGGACAGACAGGCTTCTAGGACTCAGTTAAATGCCTAAATGGATGTTAAATAAATGCAGATTAAAAGTCATGGGTTATAGAAAGCAAATTACAGCAAAAGGCTCCACTATCTACAGTTATAGACAGAGTAAAATCAATACTCAGAGTTTGCCCATTCCAATACCAAAAGGAACAATTTAACTGCTTCCAATACAAGGAGCCACTGACACTAGGAATGTGCCCTGTCTAGGGAAACTTTGGAGCTAACATCACCAAAATCATAATAACTTTCCCCATCAGCAGCAGACATTTTGCCCTAAACTTTAATTTCGTTCAAAGACAGTCCCTGCCCTCACCTTACATCTCAAGCTATTGATTAAGGTAAGACTGATAACCATTTATTGATCTGATAAATCAGGTAAAGTATTGATGATGTTTTAGGCAATACTTCAACTTTTCCAAATTTCCCTTTTAAACTACGCTATAAAGTACAGCCATTCTTGAGTATGAAGTAAGCTTTTAAGTTAAACTGGGACTTTTAAAAGGTTTGGCATTGCCTTATACAACTCAATACTTGGCCACCGTTTGGTTCTTTGGATGTTCCCAAATAAATTTGCAAACAGTGATGTGCAGTAACAATTAAATAACATTTGCCATTTGTTGTCCCTTAAAACATTTGAACAAATGCCACCCATGCCTGACTCAGGATTGGTACTCCTGTAAAACTTCAGCTACATCAGTTAAAGCCATCCAACCATGATAATATAACAGTGCTTTCTATCTCTCTTCCCTGACCCCACTTCTCCTCCACATACACACACAACATTAAGTATGTATTTATCTCACATATGACATTTTATTCTGATATTCTGTCACCTCTGGACTTTGACAAACACTACAAACTTGTATGGAAGACCCCCTTACGTCATGCAGATTTCTTCAGTCATCTCAGTGAAAATTTGCTCACACTTTGCCAGTTTATAAGATGAGAGAAATCATTTTGGTCATCCATAGCACACACTTATTAGCATTCAGCCACTAGCAGTACCAGAAAGCAATGCAAGAGAGCTAAATAAGCCAGTTTATATAAAACAAAGTAGCATTGAATGAGCTAAGTGTCCCATCCTTGCTGACTATGAAATGAAAACAAAGGAGAAGGTGAAACAAAGACGTCTACCCTGTACTGAGCAAGGCAGGGGACCCTATAAGAGTTACCCTGCACTGACAGCAGGAGATGTAGAATTTGGGTTCTCTTTTTCTGCATTTTACATTTGTGATCTTATGTTGGAATAATGCCACTCAATTACTCTTTTTAAAATTAACTACAGGCTTATAATAGGGCTGCAGTATGTTGTATTACATTGCTTGTGCAAACTGACATTAATGACGCACATAGGAAACATGAAACTTTGATGCATCCTGCAAATTATATCCTTTTTCATTGATTTTTAAGTTTGTGTGTGAATTTTTATTTGATCAAATAAATTATTTTCCAATAAGAGCAGATGCTACTTTTAGGTAAACCAATTTAATTTAATTAATTTGCATTGTAGCATATCATAGGAAAACAGACATAAATCCCACAACTTACTAGGTCTGTTGTATCCTTGACTAGCCCTGATGCAAGACATTTCCTCAAGATGTGTAGACAGCTCCTGACTTTTAAGGGGAAGGCACCCTTCAACAAGGCAAGATCGAGTCACAAGAATGTGACTGCAGCTATCTGCAAACCTAAATGCCATTTTCTATCCTTTCATTTTCACTGAAGCTTTGAAGTAAATACGAAAGGAGCCAGAACTGAGCAAATTACCTGAGGACTGAAACATTTTTGACATAAGTCTCAAATGCAGTTCAAGTCTTTTATACTTCTTCTTCGTTGTTCTAGTTTGTTTCATCTCAGAATGTGAAGTGATGGTAGTGATGATGGAAAGATTGGACAGCTGGCCTCAGTTCCTCACGCTGGATACAGATGGAAATGCTGTGAGATGCCCTCTTTCAGGAGCCTCAGAGCCTGGGCAGAAGAAACATTTAACTATTTCTTGCTGAAGGAATTGTGCAACAGGAAGGATCCATTTCACATCCACTACTTCAGCAGGTCCTGTACACTAAAAGATTTCTTTTCTAAGGGGAATGGCTGTAATTTCAGACCCATTTGCAACTAATGTGCTGAATTTGCTGTGCCAGCACGAAAAATTCTCAAATCTCCTTACTGCTATAAGGCCCAGTAAGAAGTTGCTGAGCAATCCCTACTGCAATTCATCCCCCAAACACAAGAAAAAAGCATATGAGTTATTAAATATAACCAAGTCTAGGACAATGAAATCTGACTTAAAAGTCAAAACAGTTATTTATTTCAAGTATTATCCTCTAGAAGACACTTTTTAACTAATTCTGTCCCTCTCTACCCAGATGATAATCACCCCTGTTAAACTTTTACCAGTCTGTGTTTTGCTTCAATTACTATCCACCACGTGTCCCTAAGAGTAAGAGTAAGGGCTCCATCACAATGTAAAGGAGTGGAACCAAGACTGGACTCTCGTATTTTCTGCCCCAGTACCTTTAAGATATGTAGGGAAAGGTAACTGGTGCAAGAAGCTTATTTATATTTCCCACTACCAACAGATTAGTTCTCAGGCAGGTAGCTGTAGCCAATTCTGACTTCCTGTGCCACTTGCAGCTTGAAGCAAGTAAGAGAGGCCATCCATGCTCTTAGGCAAAATAGGGGAAATACTTCAAAATTTGTGTATACAGGCTTCTAATGGAAGGCTTGTATGCTGAAAATTTTTCATAAAGCCTTGACTCATACTTAAATCATCACAGCTTTAAGGGTGGGGGTTTTTTTATATCATCTATAAAATGTTAGTAAATGTGCAACATTTGAGAGATAGAGTGATTCTAGCACACTTTTTCATTATTTATCCTTCTGGATCAATAAGATATTATTATTAGATACATTATTGTATACCATGCAAGACATAGCAAGAATAGGACTGTTCACAAGGTAAGGTCACCAGAGGGGACCCCAGGAGAAAGGGCAGCAACCTCACTGGCAGGGCACAGTCCCAGGACCTGAACAGGGAAAGGGTGGCAATCATCAAATATGGGCAAGGTGACAAGCCAGGTCTGAGGTCAGCCCAGAAAATCCAGTCAGGACAAGACACAGGTCTGCCCACAGCTCTGGTCAGGCAAGGCCTGAAGCCCAGGCTCACCTAGAACCCCAGGCCCATGGATCCATGGGTTCAGGTTGGGGCTTGGCAGTGCAATTAAGTCCGATCCTCCCAAAAAGCTCAATGATGCCAACAAGAGCACTGTCTGCACTAATACTTAATGCTTCATAGAAGGCCAAAACATTTCACAGGTGGAAATCAAACACTGATAGGTGGCAGACATAAGTTTACTTTAAACTAAAACAGTGAAACTTAATGAGACTGACAAAGGGGAAAAAAAAAAAAAGAGGACTGCAGGACTGTCAAACCACCACACAGGAAAGACCCTACACATCCTGTCCAGTGCAGTCTTCTCCTCCTCTTCTCATTTAAATAGTAATAGATAATAAGAACTCTCAAAACCAAAATACATCAACTATGATTTATTATGAGTCAGATAGAAATGTTAGTAAGTCATTGTGACATTTTTTTCTATCTGCCTCCCTTTTTTAGTGCAGCTACTGAAGCCAGAAGGGCAGGTGCATTGTATTCAGCCTCAGAGTGTGTTAGCAAACAAGGTCCAGAGCACGTGAACAGATACTGTAAGTCAGCACTGATAGACAGAAACTTAAAAGGAAACAGGATAAAAATCACTACTCTCACAGAGGCCTTTTGCACAGTCGACATCTAAGAGCCAGGCTCATACACTTTGATGGAGTGAAGAATGCAGCCTGAATTCTTTCATTTCTCTGTGATGCCAACACCTGACATGGCAGGTTCTCTGAGATTGTCATCAGCTGTTTCCTTCTAGAAAAGTATTAATATTACTTCAGAAAAGGTGTGACTTTTTTTCTTTAAATATGTGTACAACTGAATACTTACACTATTGATAAAATATCAGTAACTTTATGTGGGAAGAATGTATGTGCAATGTGTTCTTTATTTTTATTACATGCAGCTACATAAAGTGGCAGAGAGCTTTACCGAATTAAGCTTAGTTTACCTTTAATATCTGAAGCATACACAGGTTAAATCATAGAACCATAGAGTAGTTTGGGTTGGAAGGGACCTTTATAGGTCATCTAGTCCAACCCCCATCACAAGTAGCAGGCATATCTTGAACTAGATCAGGCTGCTCAGAGTCCTGTCCAACCTGACCTTGAATGTTTCCAGGGATGCATCATCTATCACCTATCTGGACAACCTTACCTCAGTGAGTGTTTCACCACCCTCACTGTAAAAAATGTCTTCCTTATATCTAGTCTAAATCTATCCTTTTTACCTTCTTTTAGTTTAAAACTATTACCCCCTGTGCTCTTGCAACAAGCCTTGCTAAAACGTTTGTCCCCATCTTGAGGCTGTTCAGTCTGGAGAAGAGAAGGCTCTGGGGAGGGTTTATCGCAGCCTTTCAGAACTTAAAGGGGGCCTACAGGAAAGATGGGGACATCCAGTTGAAGATTAGAAATGAGAAAAAAACAGAAAACAACTGATCCCTCGTGGCTTTGCCACATCTCCTCTGTGTCACTGCCTAAACCAAGAAGAAAGTCACATAAAGACCATAACCCAGACCCAAAGGAAGAAGGAAGGAGACCCAAAATATCGTATATACATGTTATAGCATCTTAGGGCACACACTTAAGACTTTCATAAGAAGCCTAAACATTGTTGTAGGAATTCATTTCCATCCATTGCATGAAATACAGCAGTTTACTTGGGTGAATTCTAGCTGAGTTTTGATTTATTGAATTGGCAGCACAGTAGGTTCACTAATGTCTGGCAAGCCACTTACTGTTCAACGTATTTAGAGAGCAGGATACAGAAAAGTATAGGCTTACCATGCAGCTTACATGGAAACAGAGCAAGGCCAGCTACAAAACATTTCTCCATATTGAGTGGTCTTAAATTCTGATGTGTAAAAATAGTAAGCTTTAAGTTCAAATGCATCTTTTGAAGAGATCATATGTGGAATACTAAAGAACTAATGGAGGACCTTATAACTGATCTTATGAAATGTGGGTCTATTCCAGACAGTTGTAACTGCTCTTAGCCCACAGACATTTTGTGTGGAATAAAAGACTTGGATTAGAGACGATCTATTCTTAAAGGTTTGTATCAATAGACAGCACTCTAATACGACACCTGGATAATTTTTATTCCATTTTTAATGCAACATGCACACTGTGGCTGTTAGCAGTCACCTTCAGCAGATTCACATTTCTCCCAGTTTTTACATCCAGTTCTTCTTCAACTAACATTTTAGCAGAGATTAGATCACTGATAACCCTGTCCTTTCTTTCACTTCCAGTTCAAACTTATTTGGCAATAAACTGAATCTCTTATCTTCTTTTTCCTATCTTCATTGTTGTGTACAAGTCTACTCCCCATTCCTTATGCCTTCAAGCATTAATTCATCTTAGGTATCTGCTTTTGCTGGCTTGATTTCACTTCATAACTTTACTTTCTGCCATATCAGATTATTCCTATCACTTATTGTCACTTATTGGGATACAATATCTAGTAACAAAATATTTAACTAAAACAGATTGAGACATAGATAATACTATATTCCTGACCTAATGCAATTTTTTAATTATATGTATTTACTGAGTGTTTACTGATGGCTTGTAGAAGAGGAGCACAGAAAATACAGGCAGGTCCTTATGCACTCACGAAGAAACTGTTAATTCTACTCACATGATGGGGAAACCTGAAAATGGATAAACATATATCAGGCTGAAGGAAAGAGATTTTATTTATAGCTTCTTAATAATTCCTCTATGTGAGTGGTAACACCCTTTCATCCTGATTTACTGAATCCCTGCAAATAAAATAAAGTCTTCAGAAAAGACATTAACTGTAAAAATCTGCTTATCATTCATTTCTGTTGATAATTTTTTTGCATTCTATGTTCACATGCATACAGTTGTATCTGACAAAGTACAAATTTTGACTTGCCATTATTGTATACAGTAGATTAATTATAAAATAATTTGTACACATACAGGAAATGCTCTTGCAGAAGCCTAATTCACAGAATTGAAGCTTTCAATGAATGTCTATATGTAGAAAGAGAAATTAAAACACAGAAAATCCACTGGACAGGGAATGTATTCAGTTTTGATAAATTCCAAAAGAATGTGAGAATCTAAAGGTTCAAAAAAGGCAGGAAAAATATAAATGCAGGCTGATTAACACCAATATAATATAATATAGGCATTCTGGCACAAGAATATTCTGAAAGTAGGAAGATGGCTTTAGAAGAGCTAAATCTGGACATAAATAGAAAAAAAATCAAGAAATTAGTCTAACATCAGCAAACTAGTCGCAGTAGGAAAGTTGGAAACTAAAACCCACAAAGCACATATTTTGCAGTTCTGCACCTACAAAATCTGCCTCGACTAGCAAAAAAAATAATAAACATGAGCATGGTGAAGACAGATGCACATTCACTAGGGTCTGCAAGGAGTATGAAAAAAATTTGGAAAGGTGTGAATTGCTCCATTCATCGAATATGATGACTCTAAAACCTATCTGTAGTAATCTAAAGATACCATCCTGCAACTGACACCTTATATAAATCTCAGTATCATTAACTCTCCTTGCAAGAGAGGCACCTTTAATAAAATAATTCTCAGTTAATAGTTTCTGTAACAGAATTATGGGTTTAATTTATTTATTTTAAAAATCTAAACGCTAGTCAGAAGTCACCCATGTTTTTTCCCCCCAAGCTTTCAAAGCCTTGTAGCTACTAAAGCTAATTTTTTTTTTTTACAAATAAAATTATTTTAATACTTGACAATTTAGAATGAGGAGCACCAGGTAACACAAACAGAAATCAAATTAAGTAGTACAATGGCTAGTCCAAAGATGCTGTTCTTGTTTCATTTTAAAATCTCCTTTTTACCTTTTTCTGAAATTGATGTAAAATGTCCAGATTTGTTAAAGCATATAGTTATATCTAAATGCACGGGCCTAATCATAGAACTAAATCCATTTATGAAGAATATGTGTGCCATTTCTTACCACTCACCAACATTAACTCTGCAACATTAACACTAATTTCCATTCTTTATTTTACAATGTTTAAGTCTGAAAATAATGCTGTAGAAACAAGAATGATACTAATAATGCTGTTGGGCTTCATCATAGACAATGAACAGTATTGCAAAAATGCAGGTTTACTATAAAGTTCTGGCTTTAAATCTTGGAGAGAACTACTTTGGTTTTAAGAGTATTGCAACAAATTGGCATTTTGTTCACTTAAAAACCACACTTAACATTGCAGAGAACTATTAACAGCTAAGGAGGGACTAAATATATCTAATAGACTCATTAAATTTAAAGTGTTGAGACTTGTTACTTCAAAGAATCAACAAAAGCAAGGTTCTGAGGAAGAAACTTTGCCCCTAACTGGCCAAACAACATTACCTGGCATGACAGGAAATCAGTACGTGGCAATAAGCCAACTTCTAAAGCTTTCATCAGCTGTTTTAATCACCAAAGATTATTATTCCAACTTTAAGAAGCTTATGTGATTTATCTTCATGGGTTTGACAAAAGAAAGTCAGCAGTCATTCTGAGAGAGGCACTGCTATTGTGCTCTGTGATATTTTAGACTGTCAGGAAGTAGTACAATGTACATGATATACTCTGTGTAATCCTTACATTCCTGATTGTATAAGCTGCAACAGAAAAGCTCTATGTGATGATGACCACGTACTTAAGTGTGAAATTGGACATAATGCAGGACCAGTGTTCCTCTTTTCTTTCCTCCATAACGTAATGACATGTTATGGAAACGCAGCAGAATCTATGACTGATTCTTTTTAGAAAGAAGCCTTTTTAGAAAGGTTACAAGAAAGTCAGCTTTCTCAGTAGAGCGCTTATTCCTGTTATCAAAGGGCTAATGAAAAGAAGTAATTTTTTAAGAAGCTTGTAAGAAATAATTGATGGACTTTTGCTACAAAATACATTAGATCACGTGAAATAAATTTATCATGACAGAGACCACATATCAACCACAGAACAGGTACTGTGCAGATATGAAAATCCAGGATGATCACAATTCTCTAAGCAATTAGCTCCAACCCTGCCTTGACAGACACTCCCGCTTTCATCCCCCAGGGTTCACAGAGGGATGAGAGAGCCTTCTCCTGAGATACCAAGGCTCCTCCTTGCCCCAGTGAAGGGGTATCAACTACAGTGGTATTATCATGGTATATCGCAGTACCAGTCACAGTGGTGATAAAGTCACTGACTCACAGGATGCGGCAATAACCTTCACTTACTGTCACTTCTATTCTCAAGGCAAGCAGTGATCTCCCTAATCTATTAGGTAATATATTCCTCGGGACACTTGATTTTCCATGAAATGTATAATACCTTTTACAAAGTCAGAAACAAGTGAAAAGGAAGTACCCACTTAAAGCCTAGTCTTCTTACCAGATTTTACATTTTAATAGCACTGAACTCCACGGAAAAAAAGATAAATGTACTGACTTTATGGAAGCCAAGAGATGTCTTTGGGATTCTGAGCCATCAAACCTAGCCCATTAACTTCCAACAATTTAGAGGATGAAATTATCCAAATTCACTTGCAAACAACATTACATGGTTAAGGGTGTAGTCTGATGAAGATTTCATAGAAACACTCTGACCTTGAATACGACCATTTCAAAGTTTCAGTTTCTGAAAGATTTTTGGGATCCTTGGTAAGATAGATTATATCAATGCTAATTATTAGAACAAAATTAATTCTGAGAATTTTTTTTAAATGGTAGTATTTAATACTGTCTGATTTCTGGTTTAACTTAATCTGGAATCATTGGATTCACATTCCGACTGACCCAAGATCTTAAAGGAAACAGCAAGTGGATAAAATAAGCACTTTCATTCAAGAAGATACACACTTTGGCCTTTCATATAAACTAACCGTATGCAAAAACGGAGTAAAGTTGCTACAGAAGCATGTCTAGAAGAAGAAAGTCTTGAGGTCTTTCTGTCAGCTTTCACTCCTTCCCCCACTTTTATAGAGTGCATTTTGATAAATGTACTGAACGAAAACCATAGATACAACTTTCAAGTACTTTGAAAATGCATTAACTTGGTAACCATGCAAAGTCATCTGGCCATTCCTGCAGCCTTCCTACAGGCCTACCAATAAAATACAGACTTTAGTAGTAACCCCCGTTAAGGTCCAGGTCTATGAGCCCTGGGAACACCCCATCGTCCTTCACAGCCCAGAAAACAGACAACTCTTGCATCATGCCCTGCCAGATCAAATAGCCAACTGAACGCAAGGTCAAGAGGACCGCACACAAAGAGTAGCCTGTCAACACCCTGTCCCTTTTAAGCTGAAGTGTCTGCAGATAGAACTCCTCCATCACTCATAACTAAGGAAACAGCACACAATAAAAATAAAAAATTTTTTAAAAAATCACATCAGACCATTGAGACTCAGGCTGTTTAAGAGAGTAGCAGCTGGAAAAGCTTAACCGGGACTACATGGTAGTCAGAGGACTATCTGCAGTCTGGACTGGACTTTACTCCCTGCATTGACTATTTGGTCTCTCCCTCTTTAACAGTCTCTTCCTTTCAACTTCACACCTTTTCATCTGCTCCTGCCCTACTCTGTTTTCTTCCATTCCACATTAATTTTTTCCCATTTATTTTACTTCATTACAACTCTACTTACCCCCCAAAAAAACACCTGTGACTCCAAACTGATGTATCTTACCATTATACTGTTCCTTCTATTCATCTGTTATCATGCTTTCTACCTCAGTATTAAACTGTGTAAATCTTAACAAGCTACTTAATTTCCTTGAAATTGAGATCACATTTACTATGTGCATTACATTAAATAACACTAGAAAAGTCAACACTAAGGTTATTATGGAATTACAATTAATAACAAGCATTATCTTTAATAATTACAAAATTCCTAGTTCAGCCCATATGCAAAAAAACCCCCAAACCAGTGATCAAACAGAAATTCTAAAACACTGCCTCAAAAATTCATTATTATATAGACTGGAGTATTTTGAGATGCTTCAGTTTCATAGGTAATATAAAGACCTAGTAGCACATGGAGTATATGCTATGACTCATGGGAAACATCTGCAAGCACAGGTGGCCTGCTCCTGACTCTCTGCTGTTGCTCTTTCGGCCATTTCTGGGTGGTCATTTTTTGAATTCTCTACATAACTTCATTCAGATGGATGGTGATATAATACATATTGTAATTCAAGGATATTTCCCAGGGGTAGCAGAGAGAGACAGGATTCATAAGGAAATGTAAACACCAAAAAAAAAAATTAAAAAAAGAATGAATGACAGTTCCTCCTTTGAGGAATTGACAACATGGAACTGTTTTAACTTAGAAGAAATTCTGAAGCACAGAGGATTACTGAAGAAAGCTATAAAAGAATCACATAGTTTTGCAGTAAATATCATCATCGTTATTCCATCAGAAATTATAACACAGTGAGAGTAGGTGGGAACAACATGGGTTTACACATTTTGAATCTGAAGAACACTGCTGCAATTCATGTAAATTGTACAGATTTCCTTTTGTCAGCCTTTGGGTCTGTTGAAATACTTTATTTCTTCTCCTCTGTCCATTCCCTCCTCCAGTTTAATCCCTTTTCATGAGGTGTTGCAACACTGCTCATACACAAGAAGCCCAGCTCCATGATGACAGCTGAAAAACTGATAGCTCTTCCACGTTCCACCTGTTTTATACACAATAAAACATCTCCCTTTGCAACAATTAGAGTCTAAAGTGAAACGTGCATAAAAATGTGCCTACACCAACAGGCAGAAACTGAGAAGATGTGACAGTTTAACTTAGTTTTTCTAGCAAGGGTATTGCAAATATTACAGTCACCTATCACAGAATCTCTACGTGTACACCTTAAAAAAAAAACCATAAAGGAATGCACATTTGTGAATCCTATTTTTAAATCTCTTTGAGTTTAGCCAGTGAAAGAAAAATCTTTTCATGAGGAGGCACATCCTATTCATAGTTAAATCCATGTAAATCTAGCATAAAACCACTGCCTTAACAGAAATTCTTAAGAATTTACAGAATCTGTCATTATCAGTTGTTATTTTTTTTTTCTGAAAAACCTTCCTACAGTTTCAAATTTCAGCTTCAAAGTACAATTAAAAATTCTTGAGGAAAAAAAAAAATTATATAACTGAATAGGAACAGCCCTCAGTATTTTTCACACAATCATTACAGTTACCATAAAGCTTGTGTGACTCGTGGATGTAGGGAGAGCAAAGCAATCGTAAACTTGCCTATGTCTGTGGTGAATGGAGGGTGCAAAAGTCAGGCCCCCACCTTTGAACTCTCCTAGTATTGTGAGTTAGTGCCCAGTTGTCACTCACCATCCCTTTATGTCACCTTCTTCCCCTACAACTGTCAGGAAGCCTGAAATACACTTACAATCTAATAATATATTTCTGGGGGGAAAAAAAAAATTACTGGCTTGCATTTAACATGAGAATGTTAATAGAAGCTTCAGTCAACTGACAATATTTATCCTAAGTCTTATTTTTAAATTATATCAGATCTAGAATTGAGGAATTAAGATGTGCTGACATGCTGTTAATGATTTTTAATAGAATTTGCTTGAGATAATTTGAGGTGAAAAAGCACAAATTCACATAAAGAGAATTATTGTTCCTATTTTTAGTATATTAAAACTTGAAAAGTTCTCTCATAAACACTGATGTATGACACATTCTTTTCTCTACTTTTGCATCTGATCTCTCACAACCATAATCATCTAGGGTTACCATTAAACATGTACATGTTTTTAAAGGAGGCTAATCTTACTCCAGTTTGAAGTAGATAGGGTTAGACATTAAAGTCTGCATGAATAGTCCATTTCCTATTAGGACTCCTGCGAGCTACCTGTCCTCTGAGGCTCTGATTTTGCAGCTGTCATCTTTCCCAGCATTTGGGCAATGAAGGAATCTTTTGTTCTACTGAAAAGTGGTGCATTGTTCCCTGCTCAGGTGCCCAGAACAAAACGTATAAGGCAATACAATGAGCTTCTCTCCAGTCTGGCTTAAGGGGTTTTGTTTGTTTTTTTTTTTTCTTTATGGAAGATTTTTCACTGAATGAAAGTTTCCTTGCGTAGGCTAAGAAAAATTGCAACTTTGTATTTAAGATCTTGAGATACAGGATAAAGTTTTCAAAATATTTTTAAATAGCATTAAGTGTCTAAGCCAAATCTAGTCTCTTTACAAACACAGTCATAACAGTAAATGGAATGGTTTTATTTTGCTTGAGCTATCCCCACACTTTGTTTATTTCAACAACAATATCCAGGCTACTTCCAGACCTTTCCAAAACACTATTCAGCTGCTTTTATTTATTCTAGTTGCTAATGAGAAATCCCCACCTTGTGAGTTTCCTTTGGCTTGATCCCCCGAATTGCTAAAGGAAAGCTCTTCAGAATTATTTTTTCCTATTTCATATACTTTTTAGGTCTATCCCATTATAGAAAAGGGGCTGCCTCATCACCTCCACCTCAAACTAAACTCATTAAAACAAAAAGAATTACAAATGCCAAATAATTAGCTGTGGAAAAAAATCCCTGTGAAACACATTCTCTAATTATTAAAAAAAAAAAACCAAAAACAATCGTTCTCAGACATGCATTCAGCTCTACAGGAAGATTTCATAAGAGAGGCAGAACCCTCTAGAAAGACACAGAGATTTGTCTGCTCCAAGGATCAACTTTCTTCACTCTCAAAGAAGAGAAAATGTTAAAGCACTTATATAGCAGGTGAATAAATGAGAGTTAGATCAAGGAGGCAAGAACCTGCAGCATGCAAAAACTTACAGTGAGTCCATATTAGAATTTTTGCTTGGATTAGGAATGCACTTCCTGTAAAAATCTCTAAGTACTCCTCAGTTAATACACTTTTATTTACACCACAGAGTTGTCTTAAACCACACACAACGGGTCCCTTTAGATGAAGCTAAACCAAGAGACATGCATCTTCTTAATACCAACATAAACCTGGGCCAGGGTGCTACAACCACTAATTGACATACAGACCAGGGGACCAGACTAGAGCTGTCAGAAATAAAACCTCCAAAACACGCCCAGCATCTGTTCTGGGTCATCAGAATCAATTGGTTTTCTTTCCAGATCTGCTTATATTCTGCTTTGCTGTTTGTCAATATAGACATAGTACAAGAGAAGCAGACAACAAATAGGCCTTGCTAGATCAAGGGCACTTGCTGGGCAGCAAAAGGTGTTGCACAGCTTTTAATGAAACAGAAAAGCCAACCAAACTTGCTAAAGCAAAAATTCATCACCTGTCAAAAATACAGTTATCAAGAGAAGAACTAAGGATAAACCACCTTTATTTCTATTCTATCTGGCTGCTCCTTTCTACTGAGAGAATCATCTATTCTTGTTCTTATTTCAATAAAATGTGGCTCCTCTAAAGAAAACTCAGAGGCTTTTAAAATCAGGAACTCACTATAAAGCAAAGATCTGTGCACACCTACCTCAAGGTCCTTCCTGACCGTGGGTCTCATTGCACAAGCATTGCTGTGGGGTTGCTGTGCCAACCTGAAACACAGCTCTGAAAATCCCAGGGACAGCCTCCATGTTCCAGGAATGAAGGCTGAAGGAACACAGAGTCCACAAATGAGAGGTACACCCTGTAGAAAGCACTGCAGATGTTCTGAAAACATTCAGGCCAATGCCATCTTGCCAGAAACCACATGAGTAGGAACAGCTAAGGCTCTTTATCTCATTTACACCCTACTGAGCTCCACCCATGCAGGTGTATATGCTCTGAATTAAAGGGCACAGCATGCAAAAGAACTTGTGATATAAGTTTGGGTTAAATATAAGGTCTCAATTTGGCTCCTAAGTAAGGTGGCTAAATCATGTTTAGTGAATGTATTCTGAATATAATTTTAAGTTCTTTCTTTATCAGGAGAATATGGTGAGGTGTTCTTAAAGGTATCCTTAACTGTATTTCTTAGCTGCAGGCTGTTCATAAGGTCCTGCTTATCACTGCTTTGCCCATTTTGCACCAGAAGATGGTACAATTCATTGTGTCTAAAGCTATGAGTTCAGAACAACAGTGTACTCATCTTGACTTCAATCACATGAAAAACAGAAGGGTAGGTACAGGTCATTAGGTAATTAAGTCCAGAGCTTGCTGCTAGAAGCATCTAGTATTTGATGTTCATTCTGACAATCTAGAGAGGCTATAAGATGTGGTTACCATGAATACGCTTTTGAAAGATGCTGTCTGAATTTATGACAATTTTTGCCAGCAAATATAGATATAACTTATAAAACTTCCACAGTTCTGCGGAGTGATAAATGGTCCTTGCATCTGGTATATAGATAAAAGTGCTTAGACAGTCAGTAGTTGCTCAATTCCTGCTAAGGAGTCCTCTGTGGTACATCCCAATAACGTACAGTCTCAGTGAAGAACCACCCTGTGTTACCCTCCTGTTACCATGTAGTTTCAGGTACAAGGTTTTTGCTTGCAGAATATCCCTTTTCCATCCTCTTCCTGTTCTTTTCCCAAAGACTGATTACCCATGCAAACTACAGGATAATTTTCCTCCCTGGCTGCTGTTATTTTGCCCCAACCTGCAAACTGCTTATTGTTGGATTTCATCACTTTTGGTGCCTGACCTACAGGTGCTCAGAAGGTTTGTTATATCAGTTAGTGGATTTATCTTTAAACTCATATGATACTAACATTAACTAACATTAACAATCCTTGGCTGCCACAGAGTGCAGTTTCAGAGCAGGTGAAATCCGATCTCATGGCCACCAAAAGGAGCATCTCTGCTCTTCATTTTTGCCTCCACTTGTACGCTCTAGCCCATTCCTTTGTGTAAATGACTGTGTAGCTTTAGAGAGTCTCAGCTCAACCAAATAAACAAAATAAACTAAAATAACAAAATAAATAAAATAAAAGATAAACCAAAAATAAAATAAAAAATAAGACAAAATAACCAAATAAACAACCAAAAAAAAGACTGGTTTTCTGTCAGATCAGTAGACTGACCAAATTCATCCTATGAACATATGACACCAATAAAATTATTGGTATTAATACAGACAGCAAACTTCAAAGTTGTGCACCTTTGAAACTACTGTAAAGAGTGAGGCAGGATCATGTAGCTACCAATAAGGAAAAGATAGAAACAGTCTATTTGGAAGTTAACAGATAATAAATTGACATTGGGGATTCTTCAGTGTGTTTTTAGTAGAAAAGTTACCTTTACCAATGAACTTATTTTCTCAGTCTGCAAAGAAATGCAAATCGAACATGTATTATTTATCTATACTTGCTTAGATGTTGGATTTCAGAATAGTCAGGCAACATAAAAAAGTGTTTTTAAAACTGCTTGTGTCTCAATCAGTGATGGTTACAAGAATTGCACTTGTGATTTCCTAGATTGATTGTAACATATTTGAGTAAGGCAGGCGCTGCGATGTCTGAAAGAAAGCTCTGTTCATCAAACCCATTAATTATTCCCAGAAATTTAATGAGTGCTCCATACACATAGAAAAGTAGCTGATGTACAATTCAGGAAATGATCACAGTTTATTTTTACAGAGACTGAGAGTGGACATCTCTTGATTTTTCATTAATGTTTTGTATTATTCCTGTCTTTCAACAATTGAATTCTCCAAAACAGATTCAACACTTTGCACTTGCAAAAGAGACACATTTTCAAATATTTTTTTCAGCTTGCTTTTTCTCTCTTGACAGGTTGAAATTGTTTTTAAGTGCTGTATATTAGTTATTAGTTATTTTGATTGATATTTGGGGGTGACAGGAGGAGGGAGGGGGAGGATTGAGATATTGCTTTGAATTTACCTCGCAGCCACAGAAACTGCTGTTTGTGTGTGTAGCCCCAAAATAGTTTAGAGCTTGTTTTACAAAGGCGTCAATTAGTAACACGTGACTAACTTTTTTCAGACACAAATGTCAGCCTTCAATATGAAATCAAGTATTACAGGAATGAGATGAAAACTATATTACACATACCAAATCTGTACTTGAATTAGTTCTTTTGCAAGCATCCGCATATATTTGCCACTAAATCATTGACAAAAGACAATTTTCCAAGGGCAATTAATATTCTTTAAGGACACTCTTTAGCAGAAAGACCAGAATTAGGGAATAACTAGACTAATTTTCTGATTTCAGCAATATACTTCTTAAGGTCACAGATTTCCCACAGAAATGTATTCTTGCCCGCTAATTGCTGCAAGTTCTCCCAATTCTGGCTCTAGTAATCGTTAGATACTGATGCCTGTGCAAACATTCAGCTATTTAGCTCTTTCTCTGCAGTAGCCAAATACACTGAAAAAGTTACTCCTGTGGCAGCCTAGGCAACTGCATGACATAGGTTTGTAATTCTTTTAAAAAGCAAACAGATAACAAGAAATGCAAACAGATTAAATGGCTTCTTTTCATAACACACAATATGCCGGGAATTGGGCAGCAAGTCAGCCATAAAATTTGCTCCATTGCACACACCACCTCAACACATTTCCATTATGGCCTGTTATTTTTTTCCACCCCTCACACTAAAACCCAATTTGATGTGATGGAGATTTTAAGTACTCCGAAACTGTGTTTATGTTATCAGTCATTTCAATACGGTATTTATAAAGGCAAAATTTTAATAGCCTTTCTGCTACCTCTATTCTTTCTTCTGCTTTGCAGAGTACTTCTAGTAACCTCCTTTTTGATTCATGCTTACAGCCTAACATCACATTCAGCAACATTTGACGAGATAGTTGTCAAATACTTAAAAGTCAAGGCTAGGCACTTCAGAATATTAACTTCCACTAGAGAATACACATATTTTTAATATCAAAGTATATTTTTTCAACTATTGTTTCTCTCTACTGAGGAAAAATATTTTTAAAGATGCTTATTTATAATTATCAAGAACCATAAACCCTAATTTCTATAGAAGTTACAACATCTGCCATAGTAGGAATATAACTCTAGAAACAATCCCACTGGAGAGAGAGTGAAAATTTTAGCTTGCATTATTTGTGATTTTTAACTGTAAGGTTAAAACCAGAGATAATGAACTTGTTTATGTATGCTCTGCAGGAATACCACTTCCATTAGATTAGTGTTATATCCTTAGAAGCTTTTAGTTATACCAAGATCAGGAAAGATAAATGCTAGTATAACCTCAGTTTACAGAACAAAGATGTCACATTTCAGCCCAAGAAAGAAATAAAAATGAGAGAAAGGCTGGCTCCCGGCTATTTGTATCCTGACCATATTCGCTATCTTTATTTCCAACCATTTACACTAAATCTGTAGTTTGAGCATATTTCTAGCCAGAATACCAGTCCAAGACGTCACCTCTGGCATAGCCACATGAACGTCATTCTGTACTTTGCTATCTTTAAGTGACACTCTTTGGCCTCCTAGGCTGAAAGGCTGAGGTGCCATCAGAGCTGTGTGTGTCAATCTCTGTACCTTGAACAGCAGAGTTTTCATAGGAAAAGCTACATCCGCATGCTCAGTACAGAGAGGACACAACATACCCTGCCCCATTAGCTTCTTTTACTAACAAACCCAGCTTTTAAATCATATACAATCATCTGCACTAACCATTCACCTTACTTGCTTCTTCAACTTGCATGAGCAATCACTTTTCTACGAGAAGCGGCTTACAAGAAAGGGAAATACTATTGAAAAGCTTATCATTTGGCTGAGCTTTAACATTTCAGACCACCTTGCAGGCTACCTTCCTTTGAAGAGAAATACATGTAAATCTATTGAAGATTTACAATTGTCAGTGGAAGAGTTTTGAGGTTAAGTTTTTCTGTAACCCTATCAACTTGTAATTTGCCTCCATTTCAAATGTTGGCAGGTCAATTTTGCGCATCTCAACAGTTTTGCACCACCAGGGCTTTAGCTTAAGCTGCTGTATTTTCTAACTGGCTAACCATCCCTCTTTGATCTCTGTGAGGCCCTGTCAGGTGGAAGTTCTCTTAAATCCTTGAGTTTCTTTGGGCTCTGTTTGGCTTCACAATAACTTCCCCAGTCACTGTGCACACCTATCCCCTTTTTTCTTTTTTTTTTCCCAGAGAAATACCTGGAGAGTTAAAGGTCAAATGAGTGTAGGTAAAAGGTAGCCAAATAGATAGCATACCTCTACTATGTAATTTAACACTCGTGATAAAGAAAATGTTAAGCCTTCTTGCAAAGTACAAAGATATAAAAATAGTCTTCACTCACAAACACTCAAAAAATAGTATCACTTTTATTACTGTAGAAGTAGCATAAAGAAAGAAGTTTTGCTTCATTTTTCTAAGCTCAGGAAATTCTACCAAAGGAACCAACTAGAGTAACCCATTATAGTGATTCGGAGATTTTTCAGTTTAAGATCTCTTACTCCATTTTTTGTGCAATAAGCTTGCAAGACAGCATTAAATAGTTTATTTATTAGCTTCAAGATTAAATTTGCAATCTACTGCACTATTGCCATTGGAAACTAACTTTGCCCCAAAGTTGTAGGAGACTTTTTCATTCTCTCTGGGTTTTGGTGACTTTATACACATACTATTGCCACCTGGATAAGTATTTTTAGCCAGGTTTCTGCAGTACATTTCTGCTGACCTGGAGATCTTTGCATCGTGTTTCATTTTGTGGTGTAAATGTGCTTTAACGTTTTCTCACTTTTCCATTAAACTTCTCCAAGTTTGCACAATTCATTGAACAACAATAAATAGTAACAGATTCATACAGGACAGAAAGGAGATAGCAGTGTCATCCAATTCATTTGAAGATGTTTCTCCACGTTTCTGCTTTCATAAGATACGTCTATACTAGATCAAACCAGAGGAAATATCTAATCCACTTTCCTCTTTGAAAGTGATCAGTAACAGCTGCTTAATAAGAATATAAAAAGTGGATACTTATAGAATAACTTGTGCAGAGAAAATTTCCTCACCAGGCCTGTGAATATGTATTGAAATCTACCTGCAGAAGTCTCTAGTTTACAAATTACCGAATACTTCGGATTTAGAGAAACAAATAATTGTTTTTTCCAGCATCTCAGACATTAGCCTTCATTTGAATCAATAGCTCTGCCACTAAACTCAAGTATAAAATAAAATTACTGTCTGACACATAATTTTTGATCACTGTAGATACAAGAGTATCTTACTAAGCGAAGAGGGGAGTAGCTACAAAAATACTGTTTCACAAGCACTGTTAATGACTGAGAAGAGTTCAGTTAATTTATTCTAACCTCTGATGAAGATGCTACATAGAAGGCAGTGGAAGATAACATTGATATCCTTTTGAGCCCACATTTTCATGCATTGGCAATGAATATTGACATAGGGTCAAAAGTACCAAAAAAAAAAAAAAGCAAGCAATGTTCATGCTGCAATAAAAAGAAAAGTTGCATTTTCTTTTATCAGCTGGTGGTATTTCCACAGATTTCACACTATAGCTTTGTTTTCCTGTCTCAGAGGAACATTCATGAACATAAACATACAAGAAGAGGCTCCAAAGCTAATTGTCTACATTCAGAGCTGAAATCTAATTCTCATTCAAACAAATTTATTCTACATTTTCCCTGTTCCTAAACTTCACAGATATTTTCACTAATGATCCCTGCCTAGTTCTGTTCAAAGTACTGATTTTTACTTGCAACATTTAACTTCCCCTTCATTTTCTTTGCTTTTAAAATTTGTATGTATAATTTAAAAAAAACAAAACAAAACAAAAAAAAAAACCTGCCTCCTTATTTTGCTTATCAAAATCCATGGGAGCTTTTGCAGAAAAAAGTGAAGGTTGATGGGGATGAATCCATTTCCTGGGCTGATCTTTTGTTTCACCAGGAAATGACTAGGGCTTATACAACCTAACAAAAGACAGGTAATAACTGTTATTCCCATTCAAAAGGAATGCCATTTATACATTGCAAACCAAGTCACAAGGTTTGCATTAATTTCCTTTGGCAGTAAAATGGTTCATACTACTCTGTTATTCTACTGGTATTTACATGCAATTTTCACACTCTTAAATGACCATGGTCTCTGTAATAACTGCAAATTAGGCACTGTTTTGTAAGGCTCACGAAGCCTGCCCTTGCCGTAGAGGCAGTCGCCCAGGTAGCTGGAGAAAGAAGAAAGGTGAATGAGCTTCATACCTGTGCACAGCTCTCCTGCTTTCAGTTGCCAAGGAGCTGGAACCAGCCATTTTACCACAGCCACTGCCAGAGCACAGTGCCGGCCAGCCCTGCCTCAGAGACAGGGGATTGGGCCCATCATGGCGCCAGGGCCCATCATGGTGCTCAGCTGGCTGGGCAGGGTTTCACAGACCAGGCCCATCCTGCAGCCTCAGAGAGGAGCAGAGCGGCTGGGGGTAGCCCCAGCCACGGCCATCAGGTACCTCAGATGGGGACAGGCCAAGGCCAGGCCGGGATGTTGGCCCACAGCTAGGCCCGACTCGGCAGGGGCCATGGCTGGGCAGGGCAGGGCTGTGGGGAGACAGAGGCAGGGCCTTGACAACACAGAGAGGCTGGAGGCATGTTCCTTCACCAAATCCAAATGATAAAGGGAATTTTCAGGATAGAAAACTGCAAATCATAGGATGAAATCCTCAGAAGAGAAGCAGGATGGCCCAGGCCAGTGTATACACACACACTGCCACTCGGTCCTCAGTGTGGCGATTGCCTCAAACTACAGGGGAGCTGGTAAAGAACCTTCCCTGAGCCTCACCCAGCTAGGACCTCTCCTGCCTACTGAAGTCAGTTATTACAATATGGTAAAAGAACGTTTTCACTCAACGTGGACTTTTTATGCTGTTAATCATATGTATTTCTGTTAATTTTTCTTAGTGATCCACCTGCCCAGATCCAAGGCAAAGGCAGCCTTTGAGGAATCTTCATTCTGGTGAGAGAACCAACTTAGTGCTTCATTTTTACCAATATGAATATTTGTACAAACATGAATTGTTTTTTCTAATTTGTCAGTGTGATAGGATCTCATTACATCTTTCCATTAGTCAGTTTGGGGAAATTTAAAACAAAGGGATGTCAAAGATACTGCATTTTATTCAGCAGTTTCTAAGGGACAGCAAGTGATGTTAAATCAATGACATGCCATTCAGTTTTAAAAAAGTATGGAGACTGCATAAACTTAGTAAACATTGTGTTTAACAGAAAAATAAAATAGAACTGTACTTTTTCTCATCAAACATTTATCATTTGTACTGTCTCTATCCCATAGTGTATATTCAACCCAGTTTCCTTTCACCAGGCACTAAGGAGTTTCCTTAAAGGTTCTTTTTCATTTGGAGATCATATATGTAAATAAAACTTAATCCCAAGGTATTTGCGTGGCAGCAGTTAGTAATTTTTCTTAAAGAAATAGATTAAACAATATCTCAGCAAAGAGCTCGATTATCACAAAGGTATCATTAACACCAAAGTTCTAGAAGCTGATTAGAGTTTTTTCACAAGCTGTCAGTTACCCTTTATAAAAAAGTGCTGCAATTCTCTATATGTCCTCCAGGTGTAGCATTTTCACAGTTCATAAGCAGTGTCTGTCTGTCACCACTGATACACAAATGCACAAATCTATGTATAGCTCAAGCTCTGTGCTAACTTGCATCCAGTTTCAGTGACTTCAAAAGATTTGTACAGGGCTTGTATCAACATGGAATCTGGCCCTACGTCTATAAACAGACCACTAATTTCAGGCCAATTATGCTAGAAACAGATTTAACCAAGGCCTGTTTGTTTGGTGTCTTTTTAAACTTCAGAAAAATGGTCTATCAAAGGAGATTCATAGAATTTATACTACTTTTGTGAATATATTACTGGTTCTTAATTCTTAAAAGTAACACTATGGTGGCTTTCCTAATAATTTACTTAATACTGGTTTGCAAATGTCCTAGCTGAGAACATCAAAATTGTTTCTGATCTTTCAGATCTTCATTATACAATGCCTTAGCAACAGAATAACCTAGTTTAACAGAGAGAGGAAGTGAATCATATAGGTTAAGGAACATATATTTGTCAGGTATCCTCCAATTCCATGTGACTGGGTGTTTGGACACCCAAATGAAACCCCTGCATACTCTTCTGTTCCAGTAACTTGATACATAAACGCAGAGCACTTCACCAAATCAGACCTAGTAGTACTAACATACACCTTTAAACATGCATTGTTTCCATTTGGGCAGGTGGAGCACAGGTAACCCTCTATTTTGTCCATTGAAACCCTAGATGGGAAAATATAAGCCCTCTGACAGATGTAAACTTATTTTTCTTAATTAATTTCATGGTTCCCCATGGTGCAGAAACAACAGTTTAAAAACTGTGTAGTAACAGTAACTTAAACGGATACAACTTCTGTTTTGAGACAGGGCCTAGTGTTTTTCTTCAATGATTTCAGGCTTAATAAGCTGTCTTTTTCTTAATGACCTTAGGAAACTCTAGCAAGAACCAGCAGTTCCACATTATAACATCTTTGATTTACTTAAAGCCTAAACACTGTGCAGATAGCTGCAGTAATGGCTATCTCAGCTGACCTACCAGTAACCCCTGTTTTGACCTGTAGGAATCACCCTCTCTCTAGAGGGCAAGAAGTTATTTCAATTACGGGGCTTACTGATTCATCTGTTTCAATGGAAAAGTTATAGGTAGAAAACAGTTCCAAGTCTTGCCTGGGTTTTTACAAGCTCGGTTTCTCTGAAGATTTCATTGTGACACTAGAAGCAATCTTGATTCCCCTTCCCTCAGGAAAAAAATATGGCAAAATTATTGCAATAATTCAAGTAATCAAACTTGAAAACTGATTTTTTTCAGTTTGCAGAAATAGAGGGAAATACAACTGCAATGTTTGTAATACTTGCCCAAAGAGCCCTAGTAGTTGACCAGCTCAGAAAATATTATATCCTGCTCTTTGCACTGCTATTTGCACTACTCATTGTCAGTATATTATGAAAGACCATATAAACATCTTTTTACAAAAGGCAGCAGATTCCTTACTGTGTCAAGAAGAACGTATCCATTTGCTGCAGTGTCTTTTTAATCAAAACAAATCTACAGCCAACCAAGATCAACAAAGTTATTAAGGTAAATATAGTATATAAATATACCTTAACAGGTAAAGGTACCAAAAAGTTATTACAGCATTTAGTTTCTGCTGTGGCCAAAAGCAGTTATATTCCTGAGGACTTTTATGGATCTGGCACCATCCCTTTTCCAGGACAATGACAAATTCTGCCCTAAAACTGATACAATTACACACACTTGCTGATACTTGGGACTTTGGGGCAAGACTGGGGAGGAGACTTTTTTTCAAAAGACGAATTTGGAGCACGATGCATCTGGTCCCTAAGAATTTGGCCTCTGAGGTCTGTGAAATTGAGGTAAGAAAAGAATTTGACCCATCTTTACAGACAGTTATCAATTTTTATCTTGGAATACTTTGAAGAGCAAAGCAAAGTATAACACTAGGTGAGACCAAGTTTTATTGCAGTATAACAAACACATACTACTATCACATCTTGTCAGTGCAAAATATATCTTTAGGGAATTATTTCTTACTCATTTAACTAAAATCTTGTAAAACACACATTAAAAAATCATTCATCATAAGAAACAATGCCAGTAAATCCTGCGTTACATCTCTTGACATCTAACAAACCTTTTTGGAAAAATGTGTTTTGCAAGTAAGAAACAAGTATATTAATTTTGGGGAGTAAATACGCCTGCCCTCAGGATTACTAAAAAGAAGTAGATGTCCTTTAAAATAAAAAGGTATGTTTTTAAGAAATAAATTAAAGGTCATCAATAGTTACTAGTGTTATGATGGTATCTTGAAACAATGTGATTCCTCTGTAGTTTTCATTTTATGGCTTTGTTAATTTGGACACTAGGAAGGAAAAAGCAGTTGAATATTAGGCATGTCAGTAGTTAGTGCACAGGCACCTCTTTGTGCTTACCTGGTGTGTTCTCCTTCCCGGTTCTTAAAGCTACAACTTTACTTTATTTCATTTCGCCTACTAAAAACCCAGTCCTGTTAGCAATTGTAAATTCAGTCTGTTACTATGGAAGGAATCTATATGTAGTTTTGATTAGTTGGTTACTGAATGTATTTAAAGAATGAGACATTGAACAGGTCTGATTATTTTCAGCTCAGAATTTCTTTTTGCTGGATGAACACTGACTGTCAATAATGTTGCTGTGTGGAGAGATGGGAAGTAAGTACCAAATACAAACTGAAAAATATTAAATAGGTATAAGAAGAAATAATCAGGGAAGCTATTTGTGTTTATCCAACTCAATCAGAGAGTAAAGCACAATTTTTTTCTGGGTTTTGAGTTTTTTTCCTAAACATTAAATAACTACATATGATACCATGTTTTATGGTATTTTATGTAATTTCCTTTATGCTGAGGGGCAGATTCTGCATGTCAAGGTTAAGGTAGTATTTGCATATTTAATTATCAGCGTATTATACTTATGATATTGGAATTCACACTACTATTTAACAGCTCTGAGTGTCTACCTACTCACAGTAAGAGTCGTATCAGAGATTATCTCTGATATCCATGGAATTACTCTGTTATTCTAACTGATAAAACCAAAACCTCAAGTACTTGGTTGTGTGTGGTGCCTGTGTTAGCTGTTCCCTTTAGTATATGTAGAGGAGGTGGCAGGAGGCAGAAATGAGGGCACTGCACAGGAGGGAAGGTGAGGCAGAGGCTGTAAAACTGCCTGTTTCTTGCAGCAATTCTGTGCCTCTGCCACAACAGCTGCGTTTTAAAGTACCCTTGGACCTTGCCAAGTTGAGTACCAAGCCCAAGCTGCATATGCTTCTTTGCTTCAAGGCCCTGTATACTACTTATCCTTTAAACCAAATACTTCATTTACTATCAAGTAAAAAGTGGCATTTCCTACTCATGTAGCACACACTTCTAGAATATGATGAAGACTTCTCATTCCTTTATATTCCTAGTTCTCCAAAGGATTGCTGTATACAAGACTATTACCTAACATATACTTTTGAAGGAAGTTAATTCCTTTTGCACCAAAAACATGCTGGGTGACAAAAAGCAGGACAATTAGTTGACCTCTTCCTTACCCCAGAAAGAAAGAACTGGCACAGCACCAAACGAACAGCTGTAGCTGTAGCAAACTGAGCACATATTCTTGCTTTTACTAATAGGACATGACAAGGTAGCACTTTCTTCTCTCAATTTCTTTGGCACTGTGATTATTAGGATAATTGATTATCCTAATGCAGGAGATGTTTTGTACATGAACACAGCAAGTTAAACTTTTAGTTATAAATCAAGTTCGATTCAAAGAGATTTAGGGGACCTTTTTTTATTGCTTCAAAAAGAGTAGATCATCACTAAAGTGACCATGACTCATGTCTTTCTTGCCTTTACCTTGATTTATTATTTATGTGATGAAATTTCCCGTATTTCCCTCTATGTGGCATCATCTTTTTTTTTCATGCCTTAAGCAATATGTATTATAAATAGTCTTTAGAAAGTATTTAATAGAAAACACATTTTAGGACAATCAAATCTTTAAATCTCTCTGTCTTTCCCTAAATTTCTGCAGAGCCTAGGAAATGGGAGACCCTAGGCAATTTCAAACACTCTTTAGGGAGCATCATTTTATGTTCGTTTGCTCTCAGGTCAGCAATGACAGCATGCTTTTCTTCTGCCACCACAGAGTCTTTTTGGAAATTTTATTCCTTTGGTATCTCTGCCTCTGGTCCTGTTTCCAGCTGGGGCCTGAGTCCCAGCTTTAGTCCATGCTTTAACATGTTTTGTAAGAGGTGGTTGTCTACCACTATCACATTGCTCCATCAATCTAACAAGAAATTAGTACCAAACTACAAAGTCTCTGTATCACACTGCCCAAATCACATCAATATTCATAAAATTCTTAGGTAGCAGTTTAATTAATGAATTGAATGATGGGGACTTTTGCCTTGCCAACCTCATGTACCACAAAATACGTGAAATTATTTAAGTGTCTTGTTACATCTGTGGTCTATAGAAACAAAATTTAGAAAGTAGCTTGCCTGGGAAATCAAATTATTACTTTGATTACAAAAATTACTATAGTATATATGGTTTAATTTTTTCTAATATAAAAGTTTTGGGCTTAATCTCTCTTTTAATGGTTCAGCAGCAGCAGCTTTTGTGGTCTTACTTGGAAAGGAATTCTTTGGCCAGCAGAACATACCATACCATTTGTGATTTGAATAGAAAATCAATGCCAATACACGTGGTGTTTCATTCAGTAAACATGACATTCCAGAATGTGAATGTGAACAATATGGATAAATTCTTGCTTTGAAGTCAGTGGGTAATCTCCAGTAGACCTAAGCAGATGCCACATTTCACCTGATGAGTTCTACAATCTGTCTTTAAATATGGCTGTAAAATCTGAAAGTAAATAACTGACAAGCCAGGTTAAGATGGAATGACTTGACAAGTGTGAAAGGCATTAGAAATTCATTTATCTGTCTGAATGTTTCCATTGAATTTGTGTTTCATGACAGACATTTAAACTGAATTAAAATAAATGTGAGCTCAACCATTATGAGAAAGCAGAGAAGCCACGTGGAGGGAGCAGATATAATTTCATGGTCTGAAAATAAATTTTCATGCCCTTTTGAACAGTGGAGAATCCAGTCCTCAGTCAAGTCCCTCCCAAACAGATTTCATTGGTGTCTAATAAGTTAGTGTACCATATCTCATAAATTCTCAAAAAAGCAAGATCTTCACAGCTCACTTACTTTCTCATTCTCTTCATACCTCTCTCCATCCTGCCCAGATTCTGCCCCTCCTTCCGACATGACTTTTCTACTGTCCATGAACAGTACAGATGAGACTTTTTCTTTTTTTTTTCTGTAGGAGGGGAATTAATGTAACCTCTCCCTCCTCTGCACGGTAACCTGTTTTCATGAAAATTCATAGATCTTTTATACCTCCATCCCAGTGCCGAATTTAACCTGCAAATTGATTTTTCTGTTTGAAAGATATTAGGGTTTTCCGATACACTCAGTTGTATTCACCCACAAATGCATATGTATATTATGCTTGCAGTCATTTACATAGCAAAGCAGGCTGACAAACAAATTGGACGATACTTTCATTTTCTGATGTTATCATTTTATGTGGATATGTAAATCTCATTGAAGTGCCACAAAGAAATCCCACGGTGGTTTTTTTTTTCATGTATAACAAAACAGCTGCCAAGAATAATCTAGTGATCAACCACAAAAACCACTAGTTAGAAATTAACAGTGTAAAGTCAGATAACTTAGGCCTCTGCCTTCAGAATTGGCAATACAAGAACATGGCCACCTACTCTATGCGGGCTGAAAAACTAACACTGATAATGTAATGTATTGGGTCCTACACTGTATCCCACAGATTCACAATCCAAATGACCCTTTCACCTTTCTCATACGTTTTCCTCTATATGTTTCTTCAGATGTTTGAGTGCTTGCACTCTACCAACAGAGATTCTTCAGAAAATTCACCACTGAGCTCTATAATAGCACTAATGATGTAAATTAAGATGATAACAATAACATAAGGTGATATTTAGGCACTTGAACTCAGAACAACTGCACATTTCATGCTTGGACAACAAGTTTGAAAGCATGATTATGAGCTTTGAAATTCACAGCCAATTCTGTATATATAGTAATGTGAGATTTTTCTGTGCTCATTCACCAGATGCTTTTAGCTGTGCATACACAGCAAATATTATAATTAAAAGTTAAATACACAATTTCAGTTTTTCATAAGGACTGCAGATGGATGGTTTCCACTCCTGAAAACTGTCATCCCTCTGTGAGGAAACAAAAGTGTGTTATTGAATTGCAGAACAGGGGCTGATGGTAGTAGCATAAATTGCAACTACACAAATTACTTCTCATATTTACATATCAGCTATCTCACAGATAAAGTATGTGTATGTGTGCACACGTGTGTGCTACAGTGTAGGTTAGATGTCTGATTGCTTAAGGAAATAAAATACTATGTAATTTCCAAATATTAGTAAAGAAATCAGCATGTGTTTTATAATTGCAAGTGCATTGAGTATATTTATTATCTAGCTCTAGGAAATTTATAAGCAGAAACTGATCATTGATCGAAAGTTATTTGCTTAGCTTTGAGGATTACTATAAAAACTTAAAACTGCAGGCAGGCTCCTTATCACAGAAATAAACGTAAAAATAGCCTTTTCATTTGGGTCAAAACTTCATCCTGCTTTAGAGAAGTTTCTATCTTTGTGGACATACAGAGTATCTTTTGGACTGAGAAACATGAAAATACTTAAAAGATATAAGAACCAGAAACTTATTATTCAGAAACAAATTATTCAGATGTGCACAAATAAAAGCATTGCATTTCAAAATACATTTCAAAGTTCTCTGTACTCTGCCATCTCAGCTATTTTGGAATTTTATTTAAAAGTTTAGGACAAAGTCAAAAGCAAATTCCATAGATCTGGGGTGTATTTAGCTGTTTGCTGGAGTCCATCATAGGGCAAATACGCTCCAGGTGCTTCTGTTTTGCTCTCTGTCTACTCTCTGTTCCCAGAATGTGACTGAAGTGAGTAGCAGCATTTAAAGTCTTTAACCTTTAGACAGTCCTAAAAGCATTCCACATCCTCCTGAACACCACATAAGCCAATGTGGTGTTATATGCACCGGACCCGTAGCCACATCTGATTTCCAGCACACAAACCCTTATTTGGAGGCTTTGATAGACTGTTAGAAATGACAAGAAAAACAATATAAATGTTGCACACAGATTAGCAGATCATTATTAGCCCTTCGCACACTAAAAGCTGAAACCTCCTTGATCCTAGACTATAAAAAGCCTTCTGAAGCATTTTGAGCTTCTCTTTGATTCTTGGCCCGAGCTTTAATTTTCTCACAGTGCTGAAGCTCTGGGTTTCATTAGGGATATCATCTCAAATTCCTTTGTGCCTCTACTTGTTTGGAAGTGTTACTTCCACCCTCATCTATGCATACTTCTCCACCTGTGTCAAAAGTTAACTGATGATATCGAAATGCTTCAAACAATGTCTGTTAATGAGCATTGTTTATTTTTTGCATCTGATACAATTTGGTTTTATCATTCCCCTGTAATGTAAAGAAATCTTATCATCTATCTCAAAACAATGGGTTTGTTATCATGTGGATCTCAATTTCTTTCCAAGTATTTGTATTTTGCTGCATTTTCAGCTAGTACACTTCTTGCTGGAAGGTCCCCTTCAACTAAATGTTGCTTCTGATTTATGTTTAAAGTGAACTCCTTTTGTGCAACCAAAACCAGGAAGACTTGTACCTTGTGAATTTACACCTATTACAAAAAAATAATAAATACTCTTATCACCTTTAAATCAGTGTGAATAAAGACTTTCAGAAAAAGTCTTATTTGAGAACTGCTATTTATCTATTTCTTAGAACCATATGATAAGCGTATAATAACACTACTGTGCATTGAGGTAAGGTGAAAAGTGACCAAACCCCAGAAATTCAAATTTTTAAAGCTATTTGATATTACTAGTAACATGATTATGCAGATCCTTTTGGTTGTTGGCTTCTGCTCATCAGAACATCTGTATGTCTATAAATTGATAAATTTCTGGAAGTTCAATTTCTGGAAGTTCAATTTCTGACTCATTCTACTACTTGTCATCTCACCAAATTCTAAATAAAAATTAAAATATAAATTACTTTTATTGGTGGAAAGTACTAAGCATCTCTCCAAGATCTAGAAAGAGTCAGTAGGGGAGGGAAAGAGAAACACAAGAACACCAGTCGATAGCAACAGCAAGGAGGAAAAAAGACCATTTTGATACCAAATTTAATTTTGAATGCCAAAGCCAGACAGAAAAGAAAAATTTATAACGATTAGAACAACAGGATGAGAAATAAGAAGTTCATTGTAATGATAATAATAATGAAATTATTTCTTGTTTGAGATAACTACTATGGATCTAACATTATTTTGGTGAAATTTAGCCTTAGAAACATTTTTTTCCTTTGTACTTTAAAAGTTTCTTGAATTCTTTGACTGCAAAGCTCCACAACTGGTTAAAATATCCTAGTTCCTGTGATCAGGACTAAACATATGTAATAGAAAAAAAAAAAAATTCTTTTTGTATTCTACCAGTGTCATAAAACTGTCATCTGAAGTATTGCTCACTCTTAGGTTTGGATTTGAAGCTACCTTATGTCTTTTGTCAGACTTTCATTTGTTTTTCTCAGAATGAACTGTTCAAGGAAGATTTCATTTATCACAGCACAGCATTTTCTGAGAAAGAAATTTTGGCACCTATATAGTCTTAAAAATTCTTGCACTGAGACGCTCCACATTTGTATCTTCAAGAGCAGAAATCTCAAAATTGTTTAGTCTGTGGCCCTGATGTGAGATGCATTATTTTCTGTCTCAGAAAAATTCACTTTATAGCAGTTGAGTTATAAGCCTTTCAAAGACTCCTGTGTGCACGTGGTCAGCCAAGTTTTCCATGATTCCACCTGCACTGAGCATACTGTTGCCCAAAGACACAAGGACGAAATAGGACTTCTCTGTGATTGCTCCAGCTAATGGCTAAATTATGTGACACAGGACCCTGGAGCTGAAAGCAAAATGTTGGTTTCTCCTATCCTCAAGTACCTTCCAGCTGGCTCCCACACAGTGCAAAAGAAGAGGAAACTACCTATCTTGAATGCAGAAGAGTGACAAGCGTGGAGAGGCAGGTTGCAAGGTGGAGAGTAGTTGCAGAAAGAGAAATTTGAGGAAGGAGTTGCAGAGTTAGGAAAATACATGAGCTATAGAAAGGGCTTATCAAAAACACAAATACCTGGAGTTCAGAAAGGTACAGAGGAACCAGTTTTCTGGGAATGACACCTACAGAGGATGAACATGTGGAAAAAACTAATTTCTTTTAGAAATTATTAGAAAGTGCGAACTAAAAGAGGTGGGATTTCAGGAAAAGAAAGAGTATTGAAGAAGTTGAGTCCACTCAGGTTTTATATGGTGCAGTTACATACCCAATGAGATACATCAATGAGACACCTAGTGTTTGTGAGAGATTATGAATAAAATTAGTCAGCACTGTCATGATGTACAAATTACTTACAAAAAATGAGGTATTCTTAAAAAAATTCATGTCTCAGCTTTAGCACCCAAAAATGGACACAGTAAATTTGACCTTAATCTTTCACTCGAGTTCCATTGCTGCAACAACAGGACACTGATAATACACTTTCAAAGGGATAATAAAGATAGTTTTAGGAGCAGCCACGAAGCAATTAGCTGGTGTGATAAGAGAACCAGAGAAATTCCCAGGAAAAGAAATGAATAATTCTGCAGTCAGTCGAGATTTTGGATGATGTAGCATAAATAAGGCCTGAGGCTAAACCACATAGTGAACAGGATAAAAAGAAATGTTGGATAACTATTATTCACTCTATCAGCCAGAGGTCTCCTGGGAGAAAAACTGTATGTGATTGTGTAATTAAAGATTATATCATAACATATATGCACAGGAGGATGAAATAAGGCTTAATGGTAAATGTTCATTACTGTGTGTCCTTCTTTTCTGACTTTTAAAATTTCAGACCTGCTATTTCAAATGTCATGTTAGAATAAAGAAGCATTTATGAGTTTTGAATAGGGATAGTAAATGGAAATAATCTTAAAAATATATTAAAATTCGTATTAGCATTGTAAGCAAAAACTGCTTAGTTCTGCAGTTAAAAAGACAAAAGAACAAAAAAAATTCCACAGGAAAAATTGCTTCAGAACATTCATGTATAGCTGAAGTCACCTGTTGCTGCATCATTCATAGTGTAATCACGTGTTGCACGCATTGCCCTTCTCCATGATGTTTAAGGAAGGAATTGCAAACTTCAGCAGACCATAAGTCACTGGGAAACCCGCTGCTCACCAGCATTCTTATTTAGATGAAATTCTATCAGATCCTCATCACCTTCCGTGTTTTCTTACCATTTCCTCTTTGATCTTCTCAGTGCAATGGAATACAGAGAATCTCGCTGAGGTTTTTCTTGGCTTTGAAATACTTTGCCAGTGTCATCTTTATCATGAATATCAGACTATACACAGGGAAGTCTGGAGCAAACTTTTTTCCTTTCAATTCATCTCCATCACTTGATTACTGGTGCTGAAGTAGCTCTTGGTCCAAGACAGATACAATATAAACACATGCTGAAAATCCAACTACAGTTATTTGGCTGATGTCAAGAAAACATACATGTTGCCCCTCCCTGTGCAAAAACTTAAACATTTTTTCACTGCATTATTCATGCATTCTTCGTAACTAACCGTAACTGTATCCCTTCTGAATATAAAGTCAAACTTTATTCATGTTGAAATCCATGATTCATGCTGAAAACTAGAAAAATAAAATATTGTATTGAATACTCTGGCCAATTTGACAAAACAGAATGATATTTCTACACCTGAACCAAGTAAAACTTCATTTTGTGAGATAATCTAGCAGCATGCAGATTTTTTTATCAATGACCACAAAACCAGTACTTTGTCAGGAAGGCAGAAAATTCATTCTCTGTCCTGGTAGCTCATCCTTGGCTTTGGGAAAACCAGTTATATTCTTCCTTTAGCAAGCTGGATCAAAAGGATATGTTTGGGGGAATCCTTAAACAAATCCTATTTGTTGTTTTTATTTCATCAATGCTTTAGTTACTGTGTAGCTTTTTTCTGCTTTTCCATTTCTTTCCTTCCTTTAATTAACTCCTCTTGTGTGACTTGTAGCCATAAATATAGTATCTCACTGATTTGTGAGATAGCGTCATGGCAGCTGTCAGAAAAAGAATAGTGACTGCGTTTTGCAAAGGCAGAAAACTGAGGTTTCCCATTTAGAGAAATGTAGTCTGAAGCAAAGCTACGCATGTATAAAGGCAAACACTTTTTACAGTATTTTCTCACAATTAGCCCTGTTAAACAGAAACTGCTTTTGCTCAATTGATCTTACTTCTAGGCATTAAAACACTTGGCCACACTGAGTGTCCCTTTTTTAGCTTAGTTTCAATACAGTACTTACCAAAAATGGATTAATCCACCTCAGACTTCAGATCAAAAACCTCATGCCAGATTACTGTCTACCAGATCATACAACAAACTGAAGCTACAGTGATGTACAAAATGTATATGCAAAGGTTTTAGGGCAGGAAGAGTGAGGGTCTCATCTGCAGATATTCACAGCTGGTTTATGCATCATCTTAAGTACTTGTACAAACAGTATTCCCTGTTTTTGAAAAGATATATGTTTTACTGACATCCTGAGAACAAACTGCAGCAACCACCTTCATTTTAAGGCACAGCAACTAACAGCATCTACCTGTTATGGGTTTTTTTTCCTCATCACTAGTGAGATGAGTTTGTATGGGTGGTGAATAAAGTTGTTTTAGAGCTTATGACTGATTTCAGGATGTTGCTGGGCAAAGAAAGTAGATTCTGAGGATTAGGGCAAGATAACCATTCATTTGGGCACATCTGAGAGCCTTCCTGAGTGGAACATTTCCCAGTCTTTGAGATTTGTGTTTTATTAAAAGTATGTATTTGCTAACATTTATGTTTGAAGAAATAGTGTTTTAAAAATATTGTTGTTGTACTTTAATACATTTATTTATTGTTTTCCTACATGAATAATACAACCCCCTATATGTGGATTGTATTAGTAGCCCTCAGACCACTTTAGAAACAACACAAGTTTTACTTTCTGTTATTTTCCAATTAATGAATTTCCTATTGTTTTCAAATACTGAACTTTCTCCAGTCTTTAAACCTGGAATGTCTTTCTTCTTAGTTGTTTCTCAACTTCAGCGATTCAAAAAAATATTCCTAAATGTTCATGATCAAAAGTATTTAACAGAGTATTTTTAGGACTTTTTGACCAAATTAATCTTTAAAATAGTTAGCTAACAGTCTAATAGAAATAGAAATATTGATGTCTATCAACACAGAAGCCAGGGCTACTCTAACAATAAGGTAAAACAGCACTCCCCTTTTGGCACCTGAGCTCAGCGTCAGATTTTTTTCTAATGCACTTTACTGAAAGCTAATGAAGTCGTTCTGTGTCAGTCGTGTTCAGACATGAAAGTGATTCAAAGCACAACGTTTGTAACTTTCAGTTTAGGTTTCACAGGGCAATAAAACAGTTTGCTAATATAGAGCAATTGTTAGGCTTGCCTGATTATCTGAGGAGAGGGAGGATCCCCAAATGGGCTCCTGTGGCAGACATCAAATTGGCAGCTGGTTAGCATTACCAAGATGAATAATGAAGTACCAGTGACATCTGGATGGGTTCTAGGCAGGCTCTGATCTAGCAAGACAATTCCTCTGTTTTAAAGAGTGATCCTTTCAGTGTCATTGACCTGATGGTAAAATGCATCTTCACTTAAGCTGTGAAGTGTGTTATGAAAACACAGAATTACAGTAACTGCTAAAAAGGTTTAAACAGGGAAATGAATCATAAATAAAATTTCCTGTCTTTCCACCTCCAAGCCAAGCATTGACATGATGAGATAATGCAGTAAACGTCACAACAAAGTGACAGAAAGTCACGTTTAACCCCTCTAAGTGCTTTGAGCTTGTGACACAGCTAATAAAGTCTTCTGTGTACACAATAACTTTTTGGGTGATGATTTGCCAAGGCCATAGAATTGCTTTCAAGTAGCAAATTAATTGCTTTATAGATTTCCAGTAAGATATAAGACATAGTTTTCAATCAGGCTTGGTGACATAGAAATAAAATTATAGAACATGACCTTGCATAAGAACATCTTCCTGTATTTCACAGTCAGAGTTTAAAAACACACCAAAGCCACAAATTTCTGGTCTGTTTTGTTAATCACAGCAGTATTTTTGCTGTGTTATCTTTGAATGCATTTGAAACAGCATTTGATGAGTTAAAAAGAAGTCAAAACCAGTTGCATGGAATAGTTCCAAAACCTTGTGCTACATTATTACAAGCATTACTTTAATATTCAAGGAGAATGTAACTGGGTGCTTAAGAACAGAATACCTGGCAGCAAAGTATCACCATTCTCTTCTTGCTGATAAAATATAGGAAAGTGTAATTACTGCTTAACACTTTGAAAAACTGTTGGTGTATGTCTAAGGTCAAAGTTAATCAGCTATCTGGAAATGGCTCAGAAAAAAAAAGAGGATTCCCTACTTATCACAGAGGTAGAATGACATCTTTACTCAAGTGTCAGATGGAAAGTGAACCACTTGCTCTCCCTTCATACCGCTGTGTCACCCAGGAATACCAGGATGCTCTCCTGAAAAGCTTTTCCACCACCAAGCCAATAATTGCAATGCAAATAAGAATATTTTCAGATAAATGGTTTCGGGAACGAATGGAAGGGATTGTATTTTCTTTTTTTTTTTAACAATTCTAATTGTCAGACTAGTTCGAGCAATTTCAGGCAAGTCCCTGGGGAAAGTAAAGGTGTCTTAAACTTACTCCAAGTTTCTACCCTGCATGGTCTCCATGCAAAACAAAGCAGGTCATGAACAACAACCATATGAGAGACCAGCTGTTCAGAATCAGTTTCATACTCCTAGTAGGAAGGGACTAAACAAGTGCCTGCGTAATTTTTATAATTATTCAAAACACTTTCATTATACTTCGCTCATCACTTTGCAGAAGATGAAGCAGAAAGAGGCAAAAGGATGCTTTTGTATGTCTTAAGAGTTACTTAGTTGAGGAAAAGAAATTACTGTGCAGATTGTATTGACACTGAAGGTGCACAGCCTCTGCTGGTCTAAAGGAGCAAGACCATTCAAAACTGCAGGTTTATATACAAAACATCTTCTGCATATGTAAAGGATTTCAAAGTTAGATGAGCTTTTTATATCTTTCACTGTTTATACTTTAATGACACATACCTAATTCAATTAAATATTAACTTGTATCGTAAAGTTCTCCATTTTGCCAGCACATCTATCAAATTTTTCAGCCAATTTTACACATAAATTTTTATAAGTTCAGAAATTAACTGTAGGCATTAAATGCATACATTTTATCACATTTTTCTGGAAATTTATCAGTAATTGCAGATTTCATTAATCGTCAGCTTGCTGCTCTTTACCTCTTAGTGACTGTTGCTGTGTAGGGGAAGATCTATAGTAATGTAAACTATCAAGTTAAAAAAACTTTCCACCTCTTAGATTGACAGACATAACTGTGCTAGTCTTTTTAAACTTCAGACCAATAAGAAACAAATTCTGTTTTATCCTATTCAGCCAAAACAACAAAGCAAGGGGGGTTTTCCTACAGATTTAGTGTAAAAGTCCCCAGATGACAAACACAAAAGTCTAGATATCAAACAGGATGAAAATGCTGATGTTCAACACCTGCACTTCGTGAGGGCCAAGAAGTAAAAGCCTTTTCTAACCAACACACCTGCCTGATAGTGCAGTTTTTAACCCTTTCCTCTTCCTTCTCAAGTTCCTTACTTCACGTAGGAGAGGAATCTAACAGAATTATGCAATCAAAATAAACGTTACAGCACTACACTCTGCCTTCTTATCAAAATGGATCAAGTGACTATTTTATCTGCATTAAAAGGCTATCTAGCCTGACAGATTTTTAATAATATTGAAAAGGATTATTCATGACTACAAAATTAATGGAAAAAAAATTATACAGGCTGTGTGGAACTGTTTTCTGTGCCCATCAAAATGTTTGTGCCATCACATTGTTACATCTGGCCATCTGAGCAGATGTGTGCTGCCAAAAAAAAAGCATGAGAGGTTTAATCTTTCTCTCTGCTTTTCAGATGCTGCAGTGATCTGAATAAAGGCCATCCAGCCAAAGCTGAGCCTGGGTGTCCACTGGATCTTCTTCTGCAGCCCATAAGCACTGAGTGTTCACGCTGAAATGCAGGGGGTTCCTGTAATGTCACAAACACACGAACTTGGGCCCGTGTTGCAGCAGTTTTTTACACTCCAGCATTTCAATCCTTGAAAAAGAAGAATAATTGAGAGTTTTTTCTTCTGTCATAATTAATACTAAAAATGAGGGTCACAGTATTAGGTCCTGAGTTACTTTAAACATAATCTGCACAGGCTGACTGCCATTGGAGATAAAAGCAGTTTGCCTTACTGTGAAAACTCAAGCAACTGTGAGCCAATACATAATTTGAAGTTGATGTTGCCTTCTGCTTCCTTCCTTCCTTCCACCTTCTAGTGTCTTCCATTTTTGCTTGGAAAGTTCAAAATAAATTCAAAACCCATAATCATATGACAGAATAACATGAGATATTGCACACGTGAGATATTTCTGCTTCATACAGCAGAAAGCAGAGTCAGGGGGGAAAGGGTGGACTCGATTCAATACGGCTATAGCTGTGTAAACTATGCATTTCCTCCACATCTTGGCTATACCAGGGTATGATCACAACAATAAAGCAGCCACAGGAGCTGTGATTTTGTTGGAAGGATTAGCAGAAGTTGTTCATGTTTAAAAATAGGTGATCCCATCTAATACCAGGAACTCCGCTTGGTTTGAATGTGAGGCTTATTTGAAGGGGTTTTTTCATCTTTGCTTCCACATGAGAAAAAAAATCTACAGAACTACCCAGCAGGAGCTCCTAAACTTTTCCAGCAGGAGCTCCTAAACTTTTATTCATTCATATGACACTTCAGTTAGTTGAAGAGCTGGCTATCATTTAATCTATTTTTCAAACCTGGACCACAGAGGGGAATAAATTGAGGAATGAATAGCCTGATGATCAATTGTCATGACTTGATACGGCTCAAGAAGCAATTCCTAGAAAGTCCTAAATACAGAGGGTTTCTTAATAGCAATTTGAGAAGGGCTGACTGTTCCAGAAAAGAAGCCATATGAATGAAGAGCAGAGGACGACAGGTTTCGTTAGGATCTCTGAATAGGGCTTTAAGAGTGTTCAAGGGAGGATTTTTAGACACTTTGCAAAATCGCTGCTAGCCAACTTCAACTTTGTGTCACTTCTCCACAAAATCAGAGTGTGCACCATGTGCACCCAATGGGAAAAGGATCCCATTAGGTTACATTAGCTAAAGGAGCTGCAGTATAAGATGTTAGTCCTTTGAAAGGATAGCAGAGCAAAAACATCTACTTCAAAAACTTGCAAGTGTGGTCAAGGAACTAAATGTTCAGAGTTAAAGCTCACCCAAGGGTAACTTCAGAGCAAAGAGTCCAGCACATGGGGACTCAAAGCAGGAATCCTAGTTGGAGCCCCCCCCAAAAGGGATGAGTTTACCAGCATAGTAGAAGTCAAACTATTATCAAGCAAAACATGGGCAAATGGGGGAGTTTAAGAAATTTGGGGAGACTGCAATTAAGACGGTGAGTTTACCTCTTCTTTCTTCCTGAGTGTATTCGTGTTACTTGATAGAAGCTCCTGAAATGTTTTCAACAGTGGTAAAGCAAAAAGTTATTTTCATGCTCCAAGATCTCAGAGGCAAGGACATGCAGAATTTTAGTGTTTATTACCTGACCAAATATGTTTTCAGTTTTGGTATGCTTCCCAAGAATATTCATTTCTCCCTTGCAAAAAAAAAAATTATATCCCTGAACATTTGACAATATCTATGTGGAAACAAAGAAATGGCAAACAAAATTTCTTTTGACTTGCCACCTCCTTTAGCCTATCCATTTAACCTCCGTTTGAACTTCTGCAGTAGTTAAAATGTAGATTGATGCTTTAAACAGAGGTAAAAAGTGCTGACAGTGTTGGAATAAAGGTTTGAACACACTAATAGGTTTTAGTGTCTGAAACTTTTGATAATCTGGCCCTGAGTGTCATGGGTCTCTCTGAGTGGATTCCATCTGTCCCATAAAGTTATGTATTGAAACCTAACACAGCCCTTTGATCTTCCCTGAGTGAAGATCCTCATGTTCCATAAAATCAACAAGATGCTCTCGTTCACTGAAAAGCCAGATCTCGGACTTGGTGATTGGCGAGACTATACTACTTGTTAGGGTATGTATGTGCCTCTTGCTCTTTTGTTTATGTCAAGTTTCAGTGGAAAGACAACCCCAACAGCAGTGGTGAAAATCCAAGTCCTTATTACAACATAGCGAAATAGCATTTGGCCATGCTAGCGTAATATCAACTGAGACTGTAAAATAAATATTAATGGTTATACTCTGTAGTAAAATACACTGTAGTGAATGCGGTTGGTTGCTGAAGTGTTTTAACCTCTACAGGTGTTCTTCATGCTGGAGTTTGTACATAAAGATGAGGACTAAGGGGGTAACTTCAGATTACCATTGCTGTCGTAGGAAGAGGGCTGAGAGTAGGGTGCTTTTTTTTTTACCTGAGTATATATCTAGAAATAAAACTCAGCAGATGTTTAGGTTTTGCTAGCAAGGCTGAAAGCCCACTTTCCACTTGTGTGCTCACACAAAACACCTGTGCTCAGACCTTCAGCTACTCCTGACACACCTAAAAAGTAGCCCAGAGGGCTGTGTGGAGCAGAACCGGGCACCGTCTTTCCTTGCTGAGACACCCAGCACTGCCACCGAGCTGCTTAGGAGCTCTGTGAGACCCCCAGAATCACCAGTACAGGGGAAATCCAAACAGGGCTGAACCCCAGCTGGTCTCCAACAGTCCCAGAAAAACGAAGCGCTGTGAGCCCTCAGGGCATCCCCTCATCCTGCCTCAGCATCCAGGTAGCAGCGCTGCAGCATCTGAGCACTTTCATGCAGACAGATGTAGGGCAGGATTTTCCCTTAGTGACTTATCAAGTTCATTCAAGAACTACACTGAATATCTGCAAACAGAGCCCAGGTGCCTCTGCTCCATCTGCCTTCAGCCCCAAAACTTATTTATGTCCTTGCTTGCACTAGTTGCTGAAAACAACCTCTAGAACTGTAAACACTGTGAATAATTGTCTAACATCCAGTAAAAAAAAAACAAACCCAAACAAAAAAAAACTATTTTGACTTGTGAAACTCAATTTAATTTATTTTTTTCTTCATGTCTTCAGAGGAAACCTTATCCATTGTATTTCTTTAGTTCACAGTTTTATTTAAATATCATCTGAAGATCAGCTTTTCTCCAGTTGCTTGCCATATCATCAGTTCATTGTACTACTAGTATGACTCTCTTCATGAATAAATGTCCTATTTCCCTATTAATATAAATGCCATTAATACTGAAGTTGTATCCTGTATTAAACTATCTACTTCCAAGAACAGATGACAAAACCATGAACCATGTTTTCATGTAGTTTACAGTTGTCTCATTAGATGGCAGTGTAACATTCAAAACAAAAGTTTTATTCTTTTATATGTATGTATTTCATATGCACCAAGAAAAGCAGTTGATTTTATGTGACTAATCTTTTTCTAAAGACAAATTTACTTTTACATTTTGGAACGTTTAAATCTAACATCTGGAACCGTATATTAAAATTAAATGCTAAGTGTTGATAACCAAATCGAGATATTATTCATCTTGCCAAAAAGTTGTAACTTTTAATAAATGTTATTTACTGTCATCTTTAACTCCTAGGCTCTAGTTAAGAAACTTGTGTTGTAGAAATCAATGTGTTGAGAGGAATGTGATGGTTTTAAATAATCTTTATATCTTTTTGATCCTTAGGCCAGCTGAGAATCAATGAAGCTCCACATAGAAGTTTGGAACTACTTTAATATGTTGTCCCCAGTAGAAGGAGCCTTTACAATGCCAGGGATCATTAGAGAGGTATGTCTCTTGTATCAGATACCTATGCTGACTATTTCCTACACTAAAATCTGATTTGTTCTGTCCCATAGTGCACAGATTTGCTATCTTAGTTTTCAGAAACTGGTATTTTTCTAGAACTGAAAGCATATCTGAGGACTTTTTTTCTTTCCCAATTCCTTTATACTCCTATTCTCCCATCCCTTCCTCCTATCAAGGAGGAAGGAGCAGCATTAAAATAGAAAAAGAGCTTCTGCAGTAAGGGACACTAAATCTAAGGAAGGTATCATTAAAGTAGTAGGTATGACCAGTAGTGAAGTAAATCAAACATATTCAAAATACCCTTCTGTATTTACAATATTAAGTTTATCAACGCAGCCATTCCTGGAACGGATTTGCAGGACTGGCCAATGGTAACTTGCTGGTTGTGAAGAAGAATCTTGTCTTGATATTCAAACACTTAATAGTTCTCACACTAATAAACAGCACAAGACCTCTGCCCTAGACTACAACTTATTATTTACAACTTATTTCCAGCATGCTAGGATGCATCACTTGGCCTTGAAAGCTTCATGCATGGCAATTTGTAGTACTGAAGCAGATCAAGATGATTGCCCTTGAACACATTGGTTTATTTTGAATCGGTGAAAAAAGGAATTATCCTGATATGATGAAAGCCAGCCCTTCATTAAAGTCAATTGAGTAACATTGTTTTGTATGGAAAAAAAGTTATTAAATTTATGAGCCACTTGCAAAGAGGTGCAGAAAGGTGCTGGTTTTGTCTAGTGACCAGGTAATGAAATGGAATATGAAATTCAGTCTAAAAAAAGTCACATAGAAAAAGCTATCTTACACAATAGTGGACTCTGAATGAGCTATTAAGACTCAGGAAAAAAAGATCTTAGTGTTAGAACTACACTACCTCTTCTTCAGCATTTCTTTATTGCCAGCCATTCTGATAACAGCAGAACTTGTTTCAGGGAAAAAAATAATTTCCAGTTAAAAAATGGGGTTTACATCTCTCCCTCTTTACAATGTGCGTGCCGCCAACAAGGTTAGTGGTGTCCTGGTTCTTCTGATTGTACTTCTCAAGGTTACAGAACTAGTACTGCAGGTGCCTGATAAGAGACAGCACCCTCCTTCATGTTGTGCTGTCCTTCGACGCACAGAAGTCTCCAGCACTGCGCCGAAGCGGGCTGCTTTTATCTCCCAATATTCCTTGAGGGATTTCTGTTTTTCAAATAATGTCTGATGCGACAAGCATTTTAAGAATCTCTGCTTCTTTAAAATTCCACCTATTCTTCTGGAAAGGCATGCTATTGAAGTGCCATGTCCTTTGCTGGCATTTACCCTGGAAGATGGGAAAGCATTTCTGTGAAAGGTGGGTTTCTGAGGGGCACAGAATTACAGTGGATGTTTTGCAAAGCCCTGCTTTAGGCTAGTTGTTATTTTTGCAGCCCATCAGAGCTGATTGGATTTTCCCATCTGTGTGAAATTAGCATGTTTTCTCTCTCTTTTTTTTTTTTTTTATTCCCAGTGCTGTACGCCAGTGTAAGCGTATCACATATTTGGCCCCAAGTTTGTGTCTCTGATAGAAATGTCTCTGGTGCCCTGTCTTAGCTTTTGCTATATGTAAAATAGCATGGAGTTTTGTCCCCTATTTTGCTTTCACACGTTAAGAATGGACTCTTTTAATTTGATTTTCTGCTTCACTTTATGAGTGAGTTACTCAGTTCCAGGAAATTGGAAAGCTGCAACCTGATGTTATCATTGGGCCCTTGGGAGCAGGAAGACTATACATAATGTGATGAGATTACCTAAGTCTACTAAAAATAGAGGAAAAAACACAGGCAAAAGAAGAAAATAGTTATCTTAGCAATGATAATATATGGGAAAAAATATTGTTTTCAGTCTTTTCCTGTGTTTTCCCATCTACCTGGCTAGAAACTGGGCTTTTTTCCATGATAGCTTTAATCTAATAAGAACAAACATAACTTTGATGTCTATAAAAATGAAATCCAGGACAATGATGATGATTATTATTATTATTATCATTATTGTTACTATTATTGTTCTTGTTGTTGTTATCGTTATTATTATAGCAAAAAGATATTGCAGATCATGTTTTATGAGTTCATTAAGATGCATCCTAGGTGGCTAGAGTTCCCAGTGAAGCTGAAACACTCACTAATGGCTCTGCAGTATGTGTCCTGTCATGTCTTCATGTTGAAAATACCCTCTGGCAAAAGTTGTCTTCTCATTGGATACAATCAGATATTAACTCAGATTTGAAACATAATATTCTCACATTCACGTTAACTAATATATTAATGTTTCAAATTTTAAAAATAATTTCTTGGAATATAGTCCATAATCTTTTCTTTTAATCGTAGAAAAACAATGTGCTACAGAGCCACCAAAGAGACTTAGGAAATGTTAAGTGTAAATTGTAGACATGAAATACCACAGAGGTGAATACGAGCACGTAACTCTAATATTATGTTTCATTTATGAGTGAATGTGTTAGGCCAGGACAAAATAGCCCAAAGTCTTTAGATTTTTATATCATCAGTCATTGGTGACAAAAAAACCCACTTTACTCTCAAATTAGTTTGATCAACATTCCCTGTCAAATAAATTCATGCTCCCCATACTTTTTGTGCTTCTCATACAATTTGTAAAGTGTGAGAAAAACACCAGTATGTTTGCCAGTAATCGCCCTTGTTTGGCTATTTAGCAGGCAAATAAAACACAGTGTGCTCAGGGATGTGAAAACCCGTACCACAAGAGGCCTCAGGTGCCAGAGTTCAGAGAAAATGGAAAGTGGTGTGTAACTCTGCTGAATGTCTTTTAGAGGAAAAAAGTTCACCTGCCTTTCAAGGACAGACAGCCAATGAGATCTGCATCGGGCCAGACAGTTTCTGATCCTGCTTCCCAGCTACATAACCACGGGCTAAATGCTAGAAAAGGGGTTTGATCTCAGGCTGTCATCGTCCCCCCCCTGCACACACACATCCAGTGTGCAGCTTCCCAGCCCTGCTCCTGCACCGGCCTCAGCTGCATCTCCTCGCACCCGTGTTAGCGTTGCAGGCTAAGGTAGCCACACTGCAGGCTCAGGTAGCCACACTGGGGGAGGAACTTGGCATGTCTCAGGAGGCAAGTCAACGATTTCCTTGGGCAGCGGTAAGAGATGCCTCTGTGGGAAAAGCAGTTCAAAATCTGGAGTTGCCTCTTACAGTAAACACCAAACCATACGAGCAGAAAAGCCCAGCTCTCTCCGATGAAACGGGAGATACTGATTGCTAAAGGAGTGCGGGCTCTAGTTTCTAAAAATGTCAGGGTAATTGGGAAGATTTGATTTCCTCATTAAGCTGAATGGGGAAGGGAAAGGAAGGGAAGGGAAGGGAAGG